>JBDJHY010696203.1:0-26144 GCA_039654485.1 Withania somnifera | reverse complement strand
ATCACAGGTTACGAAAAGGAACATACCTGGCATCCTCGCAACAATATATGTGACATATAACTCAATCAAGAATAGGAGTCGAGGAAGATAGAGAATTGAATATAGGCGGTATACCGGTAACCTCAAGAAATAGGGGAAATTGAGAAAACAATGATAATAAGCACTGATTCATCCCACATATCACGAAGTAGCATTTTACAAATAAATAACTAGAAAGCAGTAAGATAAATAAACAAATAATTCTAATAAACTCTCGGTGCGTTACACTGAATTCACGCTCACCAGCAGGCAGAGCCATTATACCTGCGATACACTGAAGAAAACAAGTGCGGAAAGTAACAAACACATGATCGTCGGAATGATCACCCAAGTGCTGCACACACCCAAAAAATGCCTCCTTAAGTTATATAGTCATCCAAGAAAATGAATCTTTTGCCCCTAACTTAACCTCTAAGTTAGCAGCAATTCCAGCAATGAAAAATAAGGCATCACGACGTGATCCCAATCGTGGTCTTTCCATCACATCATGATCCTTATCGTGATAGGCACAAATTTCCTGCAATTTATCCCTGCTCAATTTGTCTTCCACTTTCTCTTGGTCTACATTCATTACGGCTCTAAATACACTTGAAATAGGCTAATAATGTGGGTTAGTTATGATATAGACTTATCCATTAATAAGACACTCAAGAAACACGTAATATTTGAATAATATCTTGTTTGATAGACACGTGCTAGTAGATTGATAATAACTTTCTTGACTTTATCATTTTCTTCATAGGTTACTTCGAGTTTTTCACACATTTCTTTTGCAGTTTCACAACTAGAAATTTTCTCATATTCTTCTGTACTAATAGAGTTATAAAAAATGTTTTGTTCTTTGGGTTTTATTTGAATAATATCCATTTTCTCATTTTTAGTCATCTAATGAAGGAATGACTTTGCTTATGGTTCCATCATTATTTTTATATGGAGGAACTGGAAAGTCTTAAATATTTATGACTCTTCGTGCATTGATATCGTATGATTTAATAAAATTCTCCATCTATATTTTCCAATCGGAAAATGTTTCCTATTGAAATAAGGTGGGATTAATTCAGATATTCCTTGTTGAAATAAAGCTCCATCAATATGTCGATCCTTGATATAGACTCATTTTCTGTTAAGAAGTAAATGTGAGACCTTGCTCCAAATCCAATTGACAGTGTAATTGGAGGGGTGAATCGCAAATTTTTCTTCCCATAGTTGACTGTCTAGCTGACTTAATCGACTATTACTACAGTTTGATGAATATATAATGTAAATGTAGTGCAAAAAGGGAAATGCACACATGATGTTTTTATACTAGTCAAGGATCAATATGAACCTTATTCCAGTCCCTTAGGTTGCAAGAGGGTTTAACTATTTAGCATGATTACACCATAATAGAGTCTACACAAGAAACCAATTTTACAATTTTTTAAAAACCTATTGAGCCTACAAAAGAAGTCAATCTTACAATGTTACTCAACCTACACAAGACCTCACCATACTCTCTATATCTTACTGACCCTATACAAGAACTCAACGTATACTCAAATCCTTTTAAGCCTACAAGAACTGAGCATATAATCTTTTGTTTTTTATGGTATTCCTTACTCGAGTTTTCCCTCCTCTCAATATTATATAAACATTAAAACACTAGAAATTACATTGCTTGTTAAAAGTATAGAAAAGAAAGAAATAATAGAGGACTTGATGTGAGAGCTAGCCGTTGGAACAACCCAAGGGTATTGGTCTTAAAAATAATTATGGTGGTGAAGTATTTTCATAACTTTTACACCGGATTGGTTCCTTTTATTCATCATTTGAGAGCTTAAAAAATAAGGAAGATTTTTTAGACTTCCAACCTTTTTTGAAAAATCTTTCCCATTAGTTGTTAGAATTATTAGTCTTAGTAGCATTTCTCGTAGTGACTCTTTTCATAAATCATTTTTTCTTCTTTGAACCAATGGGTAAAAACAACCCTAGTGTACTCAATCTTTGATCCATCTATTTGAAAAACCCTTGGGTTGTACCTACAAATATTATATTCATTCATTGAAATCTTAACGCTAATAGTAGAGTTCAAAAATGACTTGGAAAATTGAACAAGACTAACCCCAAATTTCACAGCAACATAAGGTATAAAAAAGACAATGTAGACCCCAGATCTATTAGGACAAAACATTCAACAGAGAAAACTTTCAACATACCGTTGACAGTATTGGATGACTCATCTTGGTCCTGGCAAGACCCAAGGGTGTATAGCCGGTTTTGGCATTGGCTGCCACTAATCCATGAAGTAGAACCCTTCTAAGTAGTATGGGATGGAAGAATTGCTAATCTAGAAGATTGTTCTATGCCCAAATTTTGTTTTTTCCCTACCACAAGACAATCTTTCACCCTATAGCCCGTCTTACCACAACCAAAACACCTATCTTGTCAGTCTAGGAATTTTTCTTGGGTGAGTCTTCCCAAACTGATTGCAATTTTTCATATTATTACCCTTAGATTTTTCCCTAAAGGGCTTCCCTTTCTAAAATTGATGATTTCTGAATGTCATAGTTGGTACACTAGATGAAGACGAAGTTGGTACTGAAATTCTTGGTTGAGAAGGAGGTTTGTTTACCCCAGCATTCATCTGTTGTTGACTCTAAATAGGTTGGTTAGACCTAGCCCGCTTATTATGTCTTTTCCTCTCTTTCACCTTCTCTTCCTCCATCTGCTGGGCATATGTCATAAGTCTACGGATATTCATATCCATAATTTACATTGGCATTTTGCAGTCTTTCTTTGCTAAGTTATTTATTCCTGACACATACTTACTCATCCTAGCCCTAGAATTAGAAACCATTTCAAGAGCATACTTGGATAATCCTGTGAATTCCATGCCATATTCCTTTACACATATAACCATGTCTAATGTTGATAAACTTATCTCCCTTATATTCCCTCAACACTTTAGGAAACAATCTAACAAAAAACGCCTCAACAAAGCATTCCTAAGTAGTTGGAGAAGAACACACCCCTAGAGCCCTTCCACTAAGTAAACTAGAGGTCAGTTATACCCTTGAGCTTGTAGGATGCCAACTCAATTCTCTCATCCAGCATGGACCCAATTAACTTGTGCAGAACCATGCCAACAAAGTATCTAACCCTAGAAGAAATAGTGCCCCAACTAGGGCTACATGAGCGGCGACCTGTTTGTTGATCTTGGCAGTAACTGCCTGAGCCAACATCTGAATGGTGTCTCGTACTCATGTCATATGCCTTTCTTAGGTTGATTTAATGGAGTAGGTTGGGATGCTCTCCTAGCTTGACGAATGACTTGTCTGTGAAGAGGTGTGATTATCTGAAAGGATAAAATAGGAACTAAGAAATATTGAGTCACACTCCATAACTCGAGAGAAGACATGAAAGAAAACTTTTTTCCTAAACATTCAGTAGCCTTTTTATTATACATATGTCATACTACACACCCATAACAGAGACTCATTAAATATTGTTTCAGACGTTCCATAGTATACTTAAACATGGTATCTAATACCAAGTTTGTCATACCTCTAGGATACTCCTTCTAAGTAACATGGACATGCCCGACAAGTGAGCACAAGCAAGCCCTTTATAGATGCATCTAGTCATAAACATAAACAAATAGAGAAAGTAGTATAATTCATCTAGAACAGTACTGAAAAAGTCAAATAAAGGGAAATAGCTATGCTTTATAATTTATCCACAACTGGAAAAAACATAAGAATGTGTCATCATACTAATACTATGTGTGAACCTCTATTAATCATGAGGAAAACTATTGGAACAAACCATTAAATAGTTCTCAAAACATAAGACAAAAATAAAGATATGATATAAGAACAAAGAGTAACTCCGATCCCCGATCTATGAAAACTCACCAAGCTACTATGCAATTGCTTGCTACTAACTACGCAAATGAGTAGGAAGGTCTGGATCTACAAAATCATAAAAGGATGTAGCTACAAATGAGACGAGTACATAGAATATACTAGTGTGGGAGTGTATGCATGAAAACATGATAAATATTAATGCATAAAGATAATCATGAAAGGAGGCTATAAATCATTATGTAAATCAAGAAACCCTGGAATGACCTAAATACTTTAATAAGTTGAAAAGCACAAGTCTTATATCATGTTTTAAAACATCAAAATTAATTCATGATTTGTTTGGCCAAAGCATCAGTTTTAGTTCTAAAAATTTAAGTCATGAAGTGGGATTTTCTAATAATCGACATAAACCATGTTATAAGCGACTTAGATTCTAGTGTTATATACCCGAACTGAAAAGGTTTTGCTGTCATACACCCACACAAAAAAGGTCCCTGTAACTTTCCACACCTAGGACTAATCATTTAATACTAAGTTAAGCATCCTTAGCTAAATCATAGGCATAAACCTATATTGGATACACATTTTGCATATTCGAACCTCCTCTGCTCTAATTGGTGGATCAAGTCCTTTCGATTCTAACTAATCCTCCCAAAAATACAATATGATCATATTTCATGAAAAGCTACCATATGAAAAAAATATAGATCTCCTATCTAATATTAGTCATTTAATGGTAGGTTGGATGCCATATCAATCCATAAAAGACCATGATAGTTGGGCCAAATCTCCTTATTTTCTTGTCATGTCTTATCATTCTTATTTCATGAATCTTTATAGGTTCTTATAAAGTTCATAAATACGAGTTTAGAATAATCATGACATAATTCATCTGTATCAATATGGTAAAGTCATGGTTCTTGTCATAATCAATGCTAAAAATGTTTGGGCATACTAGTTGATGTAAGTTCATGTAAACAATTATTAAAACATGATACAAGTAAAAAAAATCATAAGATAATTACCAAATTAAACTCATAAAGCCATTTAAATAAAAGATCATACTTCAATCTTTCAAACCTAGATTATCAAACATTGAGATATCTTGAAAATTGAGAACTTTTGGACATGAGAGTGAAAGGAACTCTCATTGAATACAACATACCTGGTTAGAAATAAATCCCTAAGTATAACATTGAAGAAATTGAAATATTTGGAACCCTAGTTGAGAAATCTTGAATGTACTATTGAGAGAACTTGTGTTTTGTTTTCTTGTGGATTCTTTCAGTATTTTGAGAATAATTAATAAAATCAGACTGGTATATATATATTTGAGGATAAAAGTAATTCAAAATAGTTTGTTTTATGTCATGGTGCTAAAGGAAGTAACCAAGATACCCCTGAATATTTTACTAAAATTACAAGAAGTTTTCTTTCACAAAGTACCATGAGTTGACCTATGGCTCGTGGGTTGATCAATGGCTCTGAAGGTTTTCTTAGTAGAAAGAGGCTTGACATACCATTATTCCCCTACAGTGAGCCAAAACTAGGGACCATTACTCGAAATGGGCCTCTAACACAGAAGACCAAGGTACTAGACATTGGGATCAGCATGCCACTAGTCCCTGCAATGACTCATAATTACCTATTGCATGTCGTTGGAGTTTTGTGGTTTGGGAGGTTGATCTACTATAAATTTTATAGTGGGTTCCATGATTTCATTCCATAACACATAGCTGGTTTCCATGATTCATGACTTGGTCTCATGTTTCTAGACTTTGAATATTCTTTAGGAATTTCAAAATGTCAAGGTTCTGCTAAATTCCCAAAATCTGATAGAATAATAAACTTACGAGTCTTGAGGGAGATTCATGAGTCGTGGCTTCTTGGGAAATCTTTTATGGTTTGGTTCTACAACTTAAATTGAGATATGAATGTTCGAGGCTAGTATAAGAATGAATATTACACTAAGCTAACGAGGAGCTGAGTTTGTGATGGTGACATTTTTTAGGGAAACCCTATAATAATGTGTTTTGGACTTATTCTCTCTCCTACCCAAAAATTCCATACATTCTTCCAACAATGTTGCTAGATAGCTTTATTAAGGCTCAAGGGGGGGATAAATGGTGTAGCCCTGCAAGGGAGATATTTTTAAGATAGAGCAAGGAGACACTTTCTATAAGATTTGATCATAAGGTTTCTAAAAAGGGGATGTAATTATCTATGGTGATAGATGATTAGGGTGAGGAAGCTTTCGACAAGGGTTTGAATCTGGAGAGCTCAATTGCCTAGTTAAACCTTAAGGAAATATTAACTGAGTTTGAAATTGTGACATGGACGGACGTGTATAATCACTATGAATTAAAAATCCAGATTGAATATGATTTTTTAAGCGTTCTCAGTAAGTCACCTTGAGCCTAAAACGATCCAAAGGCTCAAAAAATAGTGGTATATCGGTGATAAACCCATACAGAACTCTTTCCATTGAAATAATTTGAAGGCTTAATCTCGGGGGAGGTAGATCTCTTGTGTTGCACATGTAAGAGTAGGGACAAGAAGAGGTAGCAGATCATATCTCCCAAGTGACCCTCGGCATGAAGTGAGAGGAAAGGGACTCTTTGAAACAATAATTTTAGGCCAAGGAAGTTGTGAAACACATAGTTATACTATCAATGAAGTCACTTTTAGATCCTTAAGTGTTTTGTTGAAGCTACCTAACTTGTCATTCATTGTTTAACCAATCTAAATAAAGGAAGGAAAGAACAGGGATATATCTGTATCGGTAAGGAAAACCTTATCACGATCGAGGATGCTACAGCAACAAAACGCAAAAAAGCCTGCAATTCGGAAAGGCACCTTCTCATACAAGGCTAGGATTGGAAGGGGTTGAATGTCCAAGCAGGGAGAACAAATCATCAAATGGCCTAAAAGAAGAATATTTTCTAAAATATGTCCTTTGTTGCTCCTCTTTCTTGGCTTCGTCTCTAGTTCCTACTTCACCTTCGTCAAGAAACCCCAATGATTAGTGATATTCAAATAGAAGGAAAGGATAGAGAAGGAACTAAGAATAAACAAAAGCTTGAGCCTGAAGGGAGGTAATGGTAAGAAGGGATTATGGACATACACAAATACAAATTCTCTTCTCATAACAATGAACATGGGAAAATTTTCAAAAGGTAAATGTCATGGAAAAATTGTCGAAGGAATCTGCCATTTATAGGAAGAGCTTTCTTTAATGGATGGGATAGAACACCTTTGACCGAAAAATAATAGTGCACCACCTGACTTAAGCATTTATTGAAAATCTATCATGCAAAAGATATGTCTCAGGGGACAAAGAATGTAAAGTGATCACCTAATTAATGAAGGAAAGAAAAATTTTTGGTAGTTTTCCTTCCTAAAAAGATTCAATTAATTAAAAGATCACTCATGAAAGACAAGAAACACAAATATATGTAAACTCTTACGCCCTCCCCCTTGGAGGATAGGCTCAATCATCTTTACTATCATCAAAATTACTACTTCTTAATATTTACTCATACTTTTCTTTCTCCAACATGGAGTCATTCTCTTCTTCCCCTAGGGAAGGGGGTTCTGCATGATAAATAGGGGCTTGTGATTTGGAAATCTCTATATCAAGGTCTAGACAAACTAATATTATTTCCTCAAAGACCTTGATCCTCTTAATTTTGGTCTCCGAGACATCCTACTTGAACACTGACTATTGTGGATCTGGTATTTCTCGAGTAGATTCTCAACAATATCTTTTAATGAAGGAAAGAAAAAAATTTAGTAGTTTTCCCGCATAAAAAGGTTCAAATTCAGATTCATTAAAAGATCACTCATGAAAGACAAGAAACACAAATATATATAAACTCTTACGCCCTCCCCCTTAGAGGATAGGCTTAATCATCTTCATGATCGTCAGAATTACAACTTCTTGATATTTAGTCATACTTTTCTTTCTCCAACATGGAGTCATTCCCTTCTTCCCCTAGGGGACGGGGATCTGTATGATAAATAGGGGCTTGTGATTTGGAAATCTCTATATCAAGGTCTATACAAACTGATATTATTTTCTCAAAGAACTTGATCCTCTTAAGTTGGGTCTCCGGGACATCCCAATTGAACACTGACTATTGTGGATCTGGTATTTCTCGAGTAGATTCTCAACTCTATCTTTTAATTAACAAGCCTTTTCCTGGGGAGATCTTGGCAGGTTCCACGAAGCTAGTCCTAGCATTACAGGATGCCACTAAACTTAATATCTGAAACTCTTTATCAATCTTAGAATACCTTCTTAGTAGAACCTCGATCACCTCTACTTGAGTTGTATTATTTTTCCCGCTATAGGTCTTTTTCCCCTAGAGATCGATAATGTGGTTCTTTGGGATACAAATCCTTGTTAGACAAAACCTACTCTATTTTAACTTAAGTTCCTTAATCTTGGTATTCCGAAAAGATAGTGCCTTGGAGAGTGTGGGTTGACTTTGGCTGGAGGATAGACACTACTCTAGCATCTTGCATCTTGATTCTAGCTCTCTTTCCTCCTTCATCAACCTCTGAAGGTTCTTGTTGGACAATACACTAATAGAAAAAAGGTGGAAAAATGAAATATGATGGATCCAGAAACTCAAGGAAAATTATTGAGGAAGGTAGAGAAAAAATGAATCATTAACACAGAAATCAACATGAATTCTCTCATTTACAAGGCACTCTCTTAGTACCTAGTTCATTCTCCTTTGGTCTTCTATAGAAATGATGGATTTCAAATAGTTGGGTACCTATGTTAGTTTTGATGTAAGCCTAACTACCTTAATAAGGGATAAGGCTACAGTACTATATCATGACAGATTTTGGTCTAGAGCATGAAGGGATCCATTAGAGCATAAGGGTTAGGGGTCCTCGTGGGAGAATTCATCCTATTAACAACATATCTATTAGAACTAGAAGCCCCTCTATAAATCAATATTTCAAAGAAAGGTCTTGATCTCTCACCATTAGAGGATAGATGATCTTAGGCGTATTTACGTGCCTTAATGGCATTAAAGTCCCATATTTTAGCTTAGTTTTGAGAGCAATTGCGTGGTTTAAAGTGTTGTATCGATTGCTATGTGTTACGTTCACTAAACTATATAATTAGCATATTTTAGGGGATATTTTGAGCCTACATGGATGAAAACCAAGAGGAAATGGAAGACGGAATGAATGGAGATCGTGTGAGGAAGATATTATGAGAAACAAGCTGGCACAAGGTGAAGAAGGACCCATCACGATTGTCGTCATGTCGTGATGCATATCATGATAGAGTACTGTTTAGCTGGGATCTCCATCACGATTGGGATCATGACATGATGAGGGTTCCATCATAATTTGGATCATAGCGCGATCCCCTATTATTTCGCTGGAAATCTGTCTTCTTTTAGTTTAAGATGGGGGCTAAAGGGTAATTCCATGTGGCAACTATTTAACCCTTATTGAGGCAATTTTGAACGCAATTTTCCCATTATTTTGGAAGTACTCTAGAGAAGTAAGTAAAGGGAGCAGACTTTTAATCTATGGAAAGATCTTGGAGCCGTCGTGGAGGCCGGAGAACAATCATGTGTACTTTTCTTCTCCTTTATTTATATACTTTTACATTTTCTTTAAATGATTTATTGTGATTATTCCATATCTATGTGGAACTAATTCTTTTCGTTCTAGGGTTATGGTATAAACTAGCAAGATGATTATTTAATTATATATTATTTGATTTGAGAGAATTATCATATAATTGGTCTTATGTTTCTAGCATAGTATCTTAGTGTTTCATAACTATTAAGATAAATTACAACCCTGAAAGTAAACTGATCGAGAATCTGAAGGTTAGAACGAGGAATGTAAGGAGTGAGTATTCACAGATAAGATGAGATTGTGTACTTAGTTGGCCTTGCTTTATTGATTATGGGAAGATAACTATAATGCATCTAACTAAATTATCACAATAAAAGTCAATCGAAGTAGATGGGAGGTTAATATAGATAGTTGATTAATGGATGATCATTCATTACCCATAGATTAAACCCCGGAA
Source organism: Withania somnifera (assembly GCA_039654485.1). Lineage (NCBI taxonomy): Eukaryota > Viridiplantae > Streptophyta > Magnoliopsida > Solanales > Solanaceae > Withania > Withania somnifera. Next base: position 16,190 of record JBDJHY010696203.1, on the reverse strand, counting down.
CCAACAATTAGATAACTCAAGTTAATTAATTAAATTAATTAAATATGAAATGCTAGCAAATCCATATTCTTTGTTCGATTCATTCATTGATTGAGTAAAAGTATATTCTTCTCTAGATTAATTGTTTATTAGTTAATTTTATTATTCCTAGTTTAATTAAATTCACAAATATATCTCTGGAAACTTTCCTCTTAAATAAATAATTACAATTAGTTTAATTCAATTAATATCAAGTCCCTGTGGGTTCGACATCCGGCTCACAAGAGCCACTATATTATTTGTACAACCGCGTACACTTGCGTGTGCATTTGCATTCAACAACACATATGAGATATAGTCAAGGAAGCACTCACATGACAAGTCACGAGTAGCATCCTTCATACCATGCAAAGCACTAGTCAACACAAGAATATAAGGGGCCAAATCTCTTGGTTTTCTCCTAAAGGGATCAAATTCGACCCTTAAGCATCATGATCTAGATCAATCACTTCCACAACAAACCCCTTTTCCCTCTTTGCGGAGGGATTCAAGCACTTGATTTATTTTGTATGAATTTGTTATGTTGAAATCCATTCCCCCCTAAAGCAGGATTGGCCTAAAGGATTGAAGGGGCAAGAACAGGCTCGAATGATCCCGAATAGGGAAAACTATTCATGATAGATAAAGGCGTCAATGGTTCAGGATCTGCAGATGAACCTATATTTGGATAAAATGACAGGGTAAACTTCCTAGGAAACAACATGGAAAATAGCTATAGGAAATGAAATGTACCATGATGCTTGGCCTGACTCTGTAATTGTTGATAGATGACAACCCAAGATCTAAATGCAGCGGAGGTGGTATTAGTAATCTTTATGGTTTATTCCCTAATGGTTCAGGCCCTGTTTAAGAGGGGAATTCCCATAGGAGGATTCTATTTAAGAGCTACATAATGTATTAAAAATTAATAAATTTGAAAGAAGGAATGGAAGGTAAAAACAAGAAAGAAGAATTGGCAATTTCTTATGATAGATTTTCCAAGACATATGAAGAGGGGTCTCATGATCCTCGATGACTATAGCAACAAATACATTGTCCTACCCTCCATCATTTGTATCATTGAAACTCCCCAAAATTGAGTTTCTTTCATAGTCGGTCAACTGAATGATACTTCCTCGAACCAAGCTTGGGAAGAAAAGCAAAAGCATATGTGTTAAAAATAACTCCACCTACTGAGGTGGCTAACACCCTAAGATAGACAATGGCTATCCATAATCTAGGAATGAGTTAGCCAAGGAAAAACTGAAAGGTCTATAAAAATACAATCATCTCACAAATTGGACTTCCTTGGCCAAAGGAGAAGGGGTAAATATATCCAAAAGCGAACCCATATTTCAAAAAGGTGATCCTATAAAAAATGTCAAGGGAGCCTCCACAAAGAACTTTTCATGGGGCTAACCACAAGCTGCTCTAATCGTGTCAATATTTGAATTTTGCATCTTGCTAATCACCTCACAAATAGTTTTGGTCCTTTAGACACCACCAGACTGGGTTATCAAATCATTAATTAATTATGTGTAGCAGGATGATTTGGTCGGTTGTATGTTTAAAGGAATCCCCCTCTTTCTCCTTTTTTTCCAAAGAGCCATTGGAATATGAGGAAAGAGAGATGTAACTTAAAGAAGAAGAAGAGGGAGGAGGAGGAGGAGAAGAACAAGATAAAGAAGAAAAAGAAGAAGACTTGGTAAGGAATGAATAGGAAGAGGTTCTAGTGACTAGGTTTTCCAAAAGGTTGCAACTCCTAAGTACAAAAGGTAGGGAGTGGGTATATTAAGATGTAGTATTTATAAATATGGAAAAAGGTTGCAGTAACCAAAAATTGCCCAGGGAAGAATGTTACTGTTACAGTGCACATATAGCTATGGAGCAATGCACCAAAAGGAATTTTCTCTTATTTTCTTTCCTTGCTCAATCTATAGCAAATTGTTGCACCTTAAATATAGAGAGACTATCTATGTAAGATAGAATAGGAGTAAAAACACATGGCACTAATGGGTTGAGAAAGGATGGACCTATTAAAAGAACAACGTATCGGGTTGCATGGATCATATCAAGATGGAAATGAATAGATACCCTCTTGTATGGGATAAGGTTCATTAGGTCATACACCGTGATGAAATAACATAAAGGACAAGCAGCGGATTATAGTGTCATATTGTCAAGACCTAAAGTCCAATCGTGATGGCACCTATGCTTACCCCTTGATGATAGGTCAGTCAAAGATAACTAAAATAATAGATATAATATAAATGTGAAAACAAAATATTATCAAGAAAGTTTATGTAAAACCTTTCCATATAAATCTCCCGAAACTTGGTATTTCAAATTTATAGAAGCCACTATTTGGAATTAAAAAGGTATTTAGAGTCTCAACAATATCATTAGTAGGTAAAGACATAAATGAACAAAAATGATAAAAGAAATCTCTAAAAACTACTGATGAGTAGGTAGCTACCTCAAAAATATCTCAAAATGCTCCTGGTCAGAGGATGGAAAGACGATTGCAAAGTTTAGGGCACTGTACCTTTATGAAATATGTACAAGAACAAGTCTGAGTACATGAACAATGAAATTCACTAGAATCCTTAGTTGTTCCTAATATAAAGAGACGATGAAAATCCTGACATCCAATCACACTCCAAAAACTAGAATCTATAAACAAATAATATACAGCAGCTCAACCAACAATAAAAGTATACTTTTGAAATAAGGATCATAAAACAACAATAATATTCAGTTATTTCCTATTTAAAAAAAATAATCATACTAACACAATCACAAGTCAGAATCTAATTACCAAATCATGACAAGTCTCATAAAAGAGACATCAAGTCCTACAGCCAATCAAATCTCATAGTATCACTCAGATGGGCATACAAAACAATGCAAGGCCAATGGAATGCAATGTAATGTAAATATAACCATGATGCATGCATGTCATATTCGTACACACCTGTTGTTGATAAACACGTCACAGTTAAGACCCAAGATGGCTAGATAAGCCATAACTAGCAGATAACTCAATGCAACCTATAAATTATTTCTTGTAGGGGATAGCTAGGCCATGTACCCTCGATGTATGCCCAACAGAAACCATATTGCATCTCATAACACCTAGTATAAACCTCAGGTTCCAAAAATATATGGTAGAGACCTCAAGTTCCAATACCTGAAATACCTCAACAATGTGTGCCTTGTAGAAACCTCGGATCTCCACATCCCCAAACACCACCACAATTCAGTCCCCATGTACAAGTAACAACAAATAGGCACATAACAATGCAATTATGTAAAGTGGCACTCAATTCGATTCATAATAAATTATGTTCATGATAGGAGATAAATAATTATTTAATCACCTATATCCAGCTGGCCTCCACTGTTCATCACAATACAACTCATTCCTATTAGATAAGCATTATAAGGAAATTTTAATAAAGGTCCATCCCAACACAAACAAATCAAGTCAAGGAATCATCATAGGGTAATAATTAAATCATAAATTGATCCTCATAGGGCTATCTCATGTAGATTTCAAGTATCATCAGTAAAATATGAAAGTATGAAAGATTAATATCAATATAAATCATTGAATCCTAAATAATAAATCACAAATCACCATCTGTAAGATCATCCACAACAACAAGCTATGGAATCACAATATCAAGTAGTTTTAAGTTCATGCTTAAACCACCATTTTTAGCATTAAAACCTTTGAATTTTTTATTCAAAGTTGTGTTAAATTTAATATAAATCAATGAGGAAAGGTTTAGAATTATTACCCAAATAATATCCTTGAATTACTCTCTTAGTCTTGCCAAATTTAGGGTAAAATCTAGTTTGTATGAGAAAATATCAAATAGTTAGTGATTTGAAATGTTATACTACCAGTGCAGTGCTCCTTTGCAGATGTTTCTATCCCCCCCACACATATTCATGACATGACCTATACCAATAACTAATGCAACAGTTCAGTCATTAATGCTGAGAACTCAATTGGGACCGTCTTGACTGTTACTCATCATAATTGCAGACTACATATCGCAATCATAGACTATTGGATTTTAAACCATCATGAACACGGAAGAGGTCCCATGAATTCAATTAAGACCACCATCAACCCTCTGTGATCATGGACAAGTCTTGCGAATGTACAGAAAGACTAGTGACAACACAAGCAATAGCAAGTAGAAGAAATTTCACGAGTCAAGAATGCATCGAGATTCGTTCAAAATCCTATGAAAATAGACCATTTATATGAACAGAATAAATTTAACATAATGAAATCATCAATATGAATTTGAGGTCTTCTCAACCCAATATCCCCTAAAGGACATTTTAAATAAATTTAGCTCAAAAGAACAAAATGCCCCAGGGATCCCCTGAAAATAAATAAGACCTCATTCTAGACGAAAATCGATCTCCCAAATCCAATGGAATCATTGCATTTCATTTCATATCCAACCCCTCTAACCTTAAATATTGACTCATACCATTTCTCTTAATTTCCCAAACTTTTCCCATTAAATCACTCAAAACTAATATGAAAGGGTCATATCAGAAAATGAAAGTACTCCAAAACTAAATTCCACATTTCGGAGTTAATGGAAATGGCAAATTATTATCTGAGGCTCTAGATTATAAAGTTGACTAAAGTCAACTATTTCACACTTTAAGCTTAAAAACTAATATTCCTTCAAACTTGCCTATATATCCGTTCCATTTCCGAATCAACCTTAAACTAGTTTTAGTTTAACATAACACAACTATGAGATAGTCAAAATGATAAAATACATTAAAAATAAAAAAAGGACCTTAAGAGTCATTTCATCATCCACCACTAAAAACCATGTTCATCCTCAAGCATAAGAAAGTAGAAGTACTTAAAAAATAGAAAATTTAGGGGTACCAGCTACGAATATCAAACTCAACCTCCCAAGTATCCTTCTCAACCAATCAATTTCTCCATTGAACCTTCACTGGAGGTATCTTTTTGGTCCTTAGCTTCCAAACCTGTCGATCTAATAATGCCATGAGCTCCTCCTTTAAGGTCAAATCTGGATCCAAACTCACAAACACCACTGGATCATGTGTGCCTCATCGGGAATGTCCTTCGATAACATTGAAATATAAAACAATGGATGCACACCTGACAAACCAAGTGGAGAAGCTAACTTGTAATCCACCTCACCTTCCGCTCAGGAATCTCAAAAGGGATATGAATCTAAGGTTAAGTTTTCCTTTATTTCCAACAGTACACTCTTCAAGGGTGAACTTTCAACCATTCATGATCACTCTCCATGAACTCCAAATCTCAAAAACTCCTATCAGCATAACTCTTCTACCTACTCTAAGCTATCAGCAGCCTAGTCTGATCAACCTAATATTCTACACTGAGTCTTGCAACAAGTTTGTACCCTATGATTTGATCCGTAAAAGCCTCAAACCACCCAATAGGAGATATAGACCTCCTATAATACAACACCTCAAAAGGAGCCATTGAACACTCAAATGGTAACTATTATTATAAAAAAACTTTGCAAGAAGAAAGAATCGATCCTAATAACCTGCAAAGTCAATAGCACATGCCCATAGCATATCTTATAACACCTGAATAGTGGCTCAGACTGACTATCAGTCTGAGGGTGAATACTATTTTCATTCTAACTAAGTTCCCGTCTCACGTTGCATAGTACTCCAAAAGTTCAATGTGAACTAAGTACCTTGATCGAATACAATCTACATAGGAACTCCATATGATTGAGCATTCTAAATAATATAAATCTGAGCTAATTATTGTGTACTCTACCCCGCCTTAAGTGGACTGAAATGAGTAGACTTGGCTAACCAATCAACAATTACCCAAATAGAGTCTAAACCACTTGAAGTGTTAGGTAGACCAACTATGAAATCCATGGCTATGCGCTCTCATTTTTATTGAGTAATAGGCATACTCTAAGAGATACCACCTGGTCTATGGTGTTCAAACTTCACCTGCTGAAAGTTCAATCACCTAGCAACAAAATTTACAATATCCTTCTTCACGTTATACCACAAATAATGCTGACTCAAATTTTGATACATCTTTATTGCTCCAGGATGGATATAATACCTCAAACTGTAGGCCTCCTCCAAAATCAATCTAACCAAGTCACTGGACTTAGGGACACAAATTTGTTCCTTTATTCACAAGACACCCTCAGAATCCAACACTACCACCTTGTCCTTACCCCACAAAACTTTATCGAGAATAGTCTTTAAACTAGCATCATAAAACTGAGTCTCACAAATCTTTTCTATAAATAAGTTAGGCCTCTAAACAACTAAGAACCCTACCATCCACAGAAATATGCATCTAAACCAAACTGTTGGCTAGACTCTAAATGTATCTAGCCAATGGCCACTCCTCAACTCAAGTAAAAGTAAAACCACATATACTTGCCGTGTTCCTAGTAAGGGCATCCTCCATTACATTGGCCTTGGTCGGATAATATAGGATAGGCATGCTATAATACGTCAACAGCTATAACCAATGATGTTTCCTTAAATTAAGATCCTTCTGGCTGAAAATATATTGAAAATCCTATGATTGGTGAACACCTCATAATGCACCTCATAGGATTATGCCTCCATAACATCAACACAAACACCACTGCAACCAACTCTAAATTGTGAGTAGGGTAGTTCTTCTTATGCACCTTCAATTTCCATAAAGAAAAAACCATAACCTTCCTTTTATTTATCAGCACTCCACCCAAACAAACTACAAAAGCACCATAATAAGTGGTGAAACCTTCAAACTCCATAGAAAAAGTCAAGACAGGAGAAGAATCAACAAAGATTTTTGCTTTTTAAAGAACTCCTGCACTCATCTGACAATTGAAAGGAAATATTCTTCTCAGTCAACTGAGTCAATAGAGCTGCAATAGAAGACAAAACCTATACAAACCTACTATAATACCCTGGTAAACCCATAAAAATAAAAATCTTGTATAGTGAAATAGGCTTTGACCAATCTCTCACATGCCACAATCTTGGTTGGATCGACCATAATATCCTTCTAAACACTATGTGTCCTAAGAATGCCACAGAACTAAGCCAAAACTCATACTTTTATAATGTAGCATACAACTCATCATGCAATTTCTAAAGCACATCCCTTAAATGTCGAACACGATCTACCTTTGTCTTGGAATATACCACGATGTCATCAATGAAAAAAATTAGAGAAATCAAGATATGAATAAAAAAAGGCCATTCATCAACTCCATGAATGCAAATGAGGCATTAGTAAGCCCAAAAGGCATCACCAAAAAGTCATAGTAACCATATCTAGTCTGAAAGGTTGTCTTAGGAATATATGAGGGCCTAATCCTCAACTTATGGTATCCATTCCTTCAATAGATCATAGAAATTATTGAAGCATCCTAAAGCTGATAAAAAAACCAATAATATGAAGCAAGGGGTACTTCTTCTTTGTAATCACCTTATTCAACTACCGATAATTGATCTACATACGCACGGAACCATCCTTCCACTTCAAAAGTAAAATATGTGTACCATAAGGTGACACACTAGGATGAATAAAGGCTAAGAAAGTCCTATACCTAATCTTTCAATTCCTTAAACTCATCCAGATCCATACGGTAAGGAGGGATAGAGATCTTCTTGGTGCCTAGCCTAAATAAATTCCAAAGACACTATCTCTATCCAAAGGGATACCAAGAAATTTAGAAACAAATACATCATCAAAATCCCTAAACATGGGGAAAACTCTAAGGAAGGGGAATCAGCACTAACATCCCAAACAAAAGCCAAATAAGATAGAAAATCCTTCTTAACAAAGCTCCGATAATGAAGAAAAGATATAACCCTCCAAAGATACAATCCATCTATACCCTTCCACTGACACACAGAACACAAGCTACACACGGTAATAATCTTGGTATCACAATCAAAGACAACATTATGAGGGGAAATCTAATTCATATCTATAATAACATCAAATCAACCTAATTGAGAGAAATCATGTCTACCCATGTCTTATACCCTGATAAGAGAACCAGATAGGGCCTATACACATGATTTACAACTAAGAAATCGCCCATGGTAGTAGACACTTAAAGGGGTATTTACATAGCATTAGGCAATATATCAAAAATAGCATCAAAATTTGTAGATCCATATGAATATGTAGATCGGTATCAAATAATACAAGCACAGGTCGAAGGAAAACTGGGATGATACCTATGGTCAACCATTAACCGACTCTACCTCAGGTATACTCAAATATATATAATGCTGATTCCAACCTCTCCTTGATTGAGATGAACCACGACTGACACCCCTACTAGCTTGATATGAACTTCTAACTGGATGTCCACCTTCTCTACCTCTAAATTAAGGAACAGGTGCTCCATAAGGAGCATGTAAAGCCTGGGAAGCATATTTTTCCTCTACCTATGCACAACAAGGACATTGTTTCATCAAATGACCCAGATCACTAAGTAAACCAAGATCTAGGTACCAAGAGTTGCATTGTTAAACCCCAAGAATTAGAATAGACACCTCGTCCTGTAACCCATTGTTGTAAGCCACAATACCCCTCTATAGACTAATAAAACTTTGAACCAGCTGGTTATTGTCTGAAGTATGCAAGGATGAAGATGATGGAAATGGATGCCATGACGAAATAATTTTTTTCCTCCAAACAAGGCACCAGAAAACTTCCTTGAAAGATGGGGCCTTTATCCCCTAGGATCATAAAAATCCTCCCCCAGAAACTACTCAGACCCTCTGACAGCTTCAATCACACTATAAGGTGTATCCCCCTATGCTAGGGAGACATGGAACGCTGCTCCACAAATAGTAAAATTCAACCCCCTCATAAACATTTTGATCTGCTCCTGTTCATGCTGCAATATAGCCAAAGCATATCAAAACAAAGCATAGAAGCGGGACTCAAACTTAGTAACTAATAGATAGACTCAAAATGATGTCTGGAGTCCTCTATCTATCAATAAAAGCTCTAGAAAACATTCCTCAAGTGATTTTGAGTCTATATTACTACACAACATAAATATATCGATAAAAGCTCTAGAAAACATCTCCCAAGTCATGGGAGGAGACCCAACTAGCCTAGAACATACATAATAACACCACGGCTATCGAGATGGATCACGTAAATGCAACATAGTACAATCAACCCCATGTGCCTAAACTAGTCTGACATTTTGAAGTAACTCATGGAATATGGCCAAATTCTCATGCGGATCTTCATGACTGCCTACCCTAAAACTATGGTGGATATATCTTCCTAAACCTCTTGTATCTGTGTTGCTGATCCCATACATCTACTATACGAATGCAGCCATATTCCCAACCCTAGGTCTAAGAATATCATAAGATCTTTTTAGAATCAGTGTCTGACCTACCTGGCCTTGATATATTGGCGGATGCCTAGATAAAACCTGATATACTATGGTTATCTAATTAAAATTTTAAACTACTAGTGGTTTACCTGTCAGACCATGAACTACTTGAATAACATGATGCTCCAGGGTCTTTGTCGCATCTCGAGCCTATGAACCGTGCAGCATACTACTATATACAAAGCTCTTAAAAAACCAAGTAACTGGAGTAGTGTGTCCTTCAATAATGGGGTTGTCATTTACTGTTAAGGAATCTACTCCTCATATATCTCAATGTTAAGGAATATACTCCTCTAACTAGGGAAGCTCCTCTTGCCATGCCTATACCCCTGGCTTGGCCCCTATCCCTACCTTGAGCAAAAGGCTCTAGAAATGGATGCTTATCTCTATCAGGTGATGAATTGGTCCTAGCTATGTGTCAAACAAAAACATGCAAGGACTCAGTACATGGTGCACCAAACACACCAGATAAGAATGAAACAACGAAAGGATGATTTTCCTCAAGTTCCATAGCCTCTCGAGCATAAGTAACATATTTCTCTGGATCGAATAGTGATACTTTACTAAACCTGGCTTGCATACAATAAGACCTATGAACGTAATGCTTTGGTACAACCTTGTCACGACTTGAAATTAACTCGTGATGGCACCTATCCTTACCCAATATGATAGGTTAGGCAAAGGTAGCTACAACAGTAGATATAATATAAACGCCGAAACAAAATGATTATATAAAACTTTTCCATATAAAATGTCTAATACTCGGTATTTCCAATGTGTACAACATTTTCCTCAGCCGCATAATCATCTAACGGCTTAACTATCCTAATTTATTATTTGGGATAAATATGTATTTAGAGTCTCAACAATGTCTTTAGTAGGTAAAGACATAGATAAACAAATATAATAAAAAGAAATATCCAACAACTGTTGATGAGATAGGCATTTGCATCAGAAATATCTCAGAATGCTCCTGGACCGCGGATGAAAAGATGATTATTAAATCCTGAGCATTGTATCTGTATAAAAAGTGCAGAATAATAAGTGTGAGTATGTAAACAACGACACTCAGCAACATCTATGGTTGGTCCTAATATAAAGCAATAATGAAAACCCTAACGTTCAATCGCCCTTCAAAAACTAAAACCGATAGATAATAATATACAACTGCCCAACCAACAATACAAGTATACAAATGAAATAAAGATCACAAAACAACAATAATATTTTTAGATTTACTATTAACAAAAAATAATCTTAGGAAAAAATATCAGAAGCCAGAATCTAATTACCAAGTCATTACAAGTCTCAGAAAAGAGCCACCGAGTCATCACAACCAATCAAGTCTCACAATATCGCTCAAGAAGGCATAAAAATCAATACAAGGCTAATTAATGCAATGTAATGTGAATATAAGCATGATGCATGTATGCCTTATTAGTACCACCTACTACCGATAAATAGTCACATTCAGACTTAAGATGACTAGCTAAAACATATCCGAAAGAGACATTGATGCAACCTCTAAATCATGACCCATGGGATCTAGCTAGACCATGTAACCCTAATGTATACTGGAAAGAAACCCGGGTACATCTCCTCAACCCCTGGTAGAAACCTTAGATTCCAAATAATACCTGTTAGAGTTCGTAGGTTTAATGACCAAAATAACTCAACAATGTGTGTCTGGCAAAAACCTCAGATCTCCACATTCCAAAAACCCACAAACAATCAATATATAAGTATCAACAAATAGGCACATAATAATATAATTATGTGAAGTGACATTCAATTCGATTCACATTAGAATTAGTCCATCAAAGGAGCTAAATAATTATTTAATCACTTTCCAGTAAGCCTCCGCAAGGCATCACAATTGAACTCATTTCGTTCCAATAAGCCATCACATGGAAATTTAAATGTAGTTCAATCCCAACATAATCAAATCAAGTCAAGGTATCATCACGAGATAATAAACAAACAAATCATCAAAGGGGTAGCTTATTCAAATTTCAAGTATCATCATCAGAATATTAAAGTATCAAAGCCTAATATCAATATAAATCATTCAGTCCTATACAAGGCATAAAAAATCACTATTGATGATATAGTTCACAACAACAAGCTATGAAATCACAATGTAAAATAATTTCTCATTTTAATCCTGGCATGCTTGACACTAGTACCTGCCTAGACCTTGTTATTTAACTCACATGGGCACTACCAATATACCCATTACTCCTCTTTTCAAACAAATCGGCAATTAAACACTACACACTTTATAAAAGACCATAGAACTTCAACTTGCCTCTAAAATAGAGAGTAATAATTACTCATGTAAGTTTTCCTTTCACAATGCCTCTGAATACACACTAGTAATAGATATAACATTTATTAGAAAAATATGACAATCAATACCCATATTTCACATTTCAAAGATTATTTGAAAATCCTTCCATGGGCCCATAAGGGTAAAATCGAAATTTTTGTACAAAAATATGTTACCCAATGCTTAAAAAACCTAAATATCAAGTTATATCAAAAACTCAATTCATTTCATAATCAAAAATTTAAAATTTCAATTTTTTGAGTTCATGCTTAAACCACTATTTTTAGCATTAAAACCTTCACATTTTGGAGTTAAAGATGATAGAACTCAATGAGGAAGGTCTTAGAATCATTAACCAATTGATATCATTGAATTTCTCTCTTAGTATCTGTCAAATTTTTGGGAAAGACTGAGTTTGCATGAGAAAATATCAAACGGTCCGTGTTTTGAAATGTTATAACTGCAGTGACTAGGTTTCCTTGCAAATGCGGCCATCCCCTGTGATAGCATCTATCACCCAACCCAGAACGCAAATAACCCAGCCTTGTCTAGCCTGGGTATTACTCACTGTTATTGTGGTCTAGCAAATTGTGATTGCTGAGTGTTGGATTTCAAACCATCACAAATAAGGCAGAGGTTCTTCCAATTCAATGAATACCATCATCAAACCTCCACAAACACAGCCTAGCCTTGGAAACATAGATAGGGGCTAGTGACATCACCACCAGCAGCAAACAATAAAAATTTCACTAGTCAAGAATGCTTCGAATGGACCCTCAAAATTATTTTAAAATTTCTTGCAAATAAATCATATATGTAATTATACTAAATTCAATGTTTTGGACTCAATAGAACCATCAAAATACGAATCTGAGGTCTCCTCAACCCGATATCCATTAAGGGACTATTTTTACTAAGTTTAGCAAAAAAAGACCAAAAACGCCTCCAAGATCTCTAGAAAAAAAAATTGTAACCTCATTTTAGACCAAAAACTACCTCCTGAATCCAAAAAACAAAATCATCAGAATCTTGAATCCGAGCACTCTAACCTCAAACATTGATTCAGGTAAACCATTCCTCTAAAATTTTCATATTTTCCTGTCGAAAGACTCAAAACCAATATGAATGGGTAAAAATAGAAAACAAAGGTCGTCCTATACCAAACTTTACATTCTAGAGCTAATAGAACTAAAACATTTCTTATTTGAGACTCAAACTCTAAATGTCGACTAAAGTCAACTATTTCACACTTTAAACTTAAAATTTGAGAATTCATCCAAACTTGCCATAAATTTTTTTTGTTCCCTAAAAACCCAAAAACTAGGTTTAGTTTACATAACGCAACTACAAAAAGGGGGAAATGACAAAACACACTGAAAACAGAAAAATGACCTTGAGGGTCACTATACAGATTGCTCAGTACCCGAATGAACTGAAGCATATATCTATTCTATATGAACAATTAGATGGAATTCTTAACATACTAGACATATGGATAAATGTCTTAGGGTTTAATAATTTAGGGCATAGGTTATACTTTCTTATTGGTTGAGGTCTAGCCTTTGTATCCTTATAAAAGAGCAATCATATTCTAGGTAGCTTAACTCTCAAGTTTCTCTTTGTTCTATGTTATTAGATTTCCTATTGATCGTAATATTAATATTTCCCTAGACTCATACAAATTTATCTCTTTATATGTTTATTATGTGTTTGTGTTGTTTCTCGTTGGTTCACTGCTTGACTGATATTTTAATGCTAAAAAATTTATCTAAACGAAGCTAAGATATAAGGTGTGCTCATAAACAATATGTTCAAAAGGTAAATTTTGAATGTAGTTACTAATATCTGAAAGGACTATTCTATATTTAGAATCATAAATTCAAATCCTATCTATGCCCTCTACTTTGGGTGTGATGATGTTTTCTTTATCTAAAATGGATACTAGTATTACTAGTTTGTCCTTAAAAGAATTATCTTTCAAAATTTTGAGAGTATCTTTTGGGTAAGCTTAAAATTATCAGTATAAATCCATTAACATAAGAATAGTAAGAAATACGATAAGAACATCAACAATACAAAAATATTGATTCAAAACATAAAAGTGATAAATTTATACAATATTAATAAGAGAGAAGTATCAAAAATACACTTGACCTATCCTTTTTTTTTAGTTTCAGACCTAAACTATTGACAGTGTGAGTTTCATACATAAATTATCATTCCTTAGTTTGAGAAACGCACCTAAAAGCTTATTATACCAAATGTTTGTTACTAAACAAATTTAGGCGCATATAAAAAAAATTCTAAGTAGAATTTTTTTATTTTTTATTTTTGCTGACACATTATATTTTTATTTTATTTTATATTTTTTTCAATTTAATTTTTAAAACCCTACACCCTACACCCTACACTCTCGCCCTCTACATTATCATTTCTCAACCTCCTCTAAAATTTCACTTGAATTCTACACCCATGCATAGTGCTTTAATTAATAGTGGTTGTTGTTTCCCCACTAAGTAGTCTGCTGCTTTTCTTAGAACAAATCCAACAAGTGCCATCCCAGAGACACAAAGACACAAGAGACAAATAGAGAACAAATCTGACGGTTTATACATTGATTTTTCTAAGGTGGAATCTTTTGTGATTAGTTTTACTAAGTGGATTCTTTTATCCACGTGGAGAGAAACGTGAAAAGTTTTTTTTAAAGTAAAGAGAAAGTGGGCTACATACAGAATCACATATTAGTTGAGATGTGTTTTTCAAACTAATAAATGATAGTTTATGTATGAAACTCATACTCACAATAGTTGAGGTATGAACTAAAAAAGAAAGAAATAGTTTAGGTGTGTTTTTGATATGTTACTCTTTTAATAAAAAAAATTCAATTCTATTAACATAAACAAAAAAGATAATCGAACGGACTTCAACAAAATTATCAGCATTTTAGCAGGAAGAATTTTGACTTTTTAGAAGCAATGATGCAGTGTTCCAGCAACAACCATTAGAAGCCATCAATAAAGGTTTCAACATTTTAACAACAAGTATTTCAACAACAAAAATTAGCATTCCCATGGAAAAAAATGGTACTCCAACAGCACAAAAAATCAACATTTCAGCAGCAAAAGAAAAAATATTTCATTCTAAAAAACCAACATTTCTACAGCAATAAAAGCAGCATTCCGCCAACAAAAAGATAATAGCTTAGAAATAAGATTTATCGTTTTGGCAGACAAAATAATTTTATTCCATCCTCAATTAAAACATCATTTCAATAGAAATAAAAACAATATTTCAACAACAAAAAATATAGCATTCCAGTAGCCAAAGGCAGCATTTTAGCCATAAAATAACAGCTTTTTTGTGGCATTTTTTGTAGGTTATTTTTTAATCAACACAAAAGATCTAGTATTACTACTTTTTCATAATATAATTTAACACATGGATTTCAACTGTATTTTATTAGTATCGAAAGATTTTCCCGAGTTGATGAGCTTAAAGCATGAGATGATGGCTCATTTGCTAGGAGATCTAGTTGAACAACATATAAAATGCATGTTCGATTATTATGACAAGTAATATGACATGTACTGCAATCCAAAAAAGTTTTTCTCCTTTTCATTTTAGTTCTGTTTGATTCTACTTCATCTGATTCGTTTCTCCTTTTTGTTTGTTTTCTTACTTTTGTGATAGTTCTTACTAATTTGGGAGGTAATGGAGCAGTGTCACTTATCTTAGACCATATATCTTGTCCATTCATAGATAAAATAGCAAAGTAGTATACACTTTCATATATTTTCACATTTTAACAATCATGAACATAGAAATTAATCTCATTTTAAAGCCTAAAATGCATCAATGGTATGCTTACAAGGAGTTCCTGTCAAATTTTATTTCCTACAGCTACATATTTAATTTAAAAAGTTCACAACCCACTTATGATTTATACCTAATCTCATAATTCCACTTATTAGACTTTCTAGAGAGAACTCCGTCTTAGCCGCTTAATTTTTCTACAATATATTCTTTATCCTAGGACAAATTGTCACAACCCAAAAATCGAGTTGTGATAGCATCTATATCTCACCAGTAGAAAAGCTTAACTCTATCCCATAGAGAGAGTAGTGGTCCATTGCCTTGAAT
This sequence comes from Withania somnifera, assembly GCA_039654485.1. NCBI lineage: Eukaryota > Viridiplantae > Streptophyta > Magnoliopsida > Solanales > Solanaceae > Withania > Withania somnifera. The sequence continues at coordinate 251 of JBDJHY010696203.1, read as the reverse complement.
CCCAACAGAAAAAAAAGGAGATGATAAGATGAAATAGAACCAGAAGACATTATATATGTCACGACCCGATTTCTCGGAGTCATGATGGCACCTACTATCCCCCCAGTAGGAGAACCAAACCATATAGTCCGTAGCCAAAGCGGAGGACTACAACAGTATGTGCGGAAAAACAACAATATGTAATACAAGTTCCCAAAACCCGATGTCAATGTCATAAGAACCACTAATATAGAATAGCAAAGATACAACTG
>JBDJHY010696202.1:0-36349 GCA_039654485.1 Withania somnifera | reverse complement strand
TAATAAACCGAGCCTTAAGATCTCTAAGGAACATACAGAGCCATGAAAGCATATATGATCTCCACCAGGCCTTAGCCCGACCCTCTAACTGATACCCGATAAAATCAACCCCATGCGAGTCTCTAAGGCCCAACATCTGCAGCCTCTCCTTACACCCTGCAATAAACTCATATGGATCCTGCCTAGAGTCACTAGAAAATCTTTGAGGCCCCATACGTATAAAATGACTGTGTATCTTTCAATCCTTGGAAGTTATAACAGGAACTGCATGCTGAGACTTGCTCGACGACTGAAATGGTGGCACCTCTGGAACAGGTTTTGTAGGAGGAACCATGGCTTCCGCTGGTATCGACTGAACATGAGGAGTTGGGGCACCCTATGCCGCTCCTTGGACCGAAGTTTGACCCTCATCAATGAGTGGCCTAACAAACATAACCATCATATGCTACCACATATCTCAAAGTGCATTATCTGAGGGTGGCTGCATCTGTGGAGGAGGTAGATCTACAGGTGCAGGCTCATCTCTCCCAACTCTAGCCCGGAGCTTTGTACGGGCTCTAACTTTACCCCAGCCCCTAACTGGAACTCTCTGCGTATGAGGGGGAGCATCGTGACCCTCTGGTGTCAATCATGTGTGTTCCATCTGCATAACAATGAACTAAGATAAGTAATCAAGAAACCAGTGAATACCTCGCATGAAAGAATTAATGATAATCAATCATATAAAAGAGCACTATAGCTTCCCGAAGATAGGATATATGCGTCTACGTACTGATCCGTGGGACTCTACCTGACTCCTGCTCCTATAGCCAGAGACCTTATGAACCTAGAGCTCTGATACCACTCTGTCACGATCCGTAAACTGAATTATGATGACGTCTACACCTTATGTGTAGACAAGCCTGATCCTGGACTAGAGCGAGTAGCAGTGGACGAGAACCCAAAATAAAGGCAGAAGGAGAATAAGAGAAGGAAAGCATTAAAGAGATGTGAAATACAAATCCCAACAAGAAATAACTCCCAAAACATGGTGTCATGGTTGTAGAGCATCTATATACATGAATACAAAATACAACCCCGAGTGGGGCAACCTATGAGAACTGGTTATCTAAGACCCGACTAGGATAGCTCCCATACTGATAGGAAAACCGGCCAGCAAGGATGCCAACTGCTTACCTAATCTCCAGAAAGTACCAGCTACTGCGCTTGATCATGTCCGCTTGAAAAACTTGTACTACTACCTACATAAGAAAAAGATGTAGAAGTGTAGCATAAGTACCAAAACGTGTACCCAGTAAGTATCATAGGTCGACTGGGCATCAGTAAGAATAGATAAGGTAAAAGATAATCAATCAGCAAATAAGGCGGTAATACGTAATGTACGACAAAGAGGCAATGACAATAACAACTAGTGCATATAGTGCAGAATTCAACTATCAGTGTGTGCAGTGTCCACTAACAAACTGAAGGAAAGTCACTAGCCAAATACTATACAAAAGACTTGGCCATGAGAGAATCATGACCCAACGCGACACGTACCTGGAGCTCTATCATATCAAGCGCAAGGAAGGTCTAATAATAAAATACATAACCAATAACAAGTTAGGCTAACAACAAATACAGTAAGTACACGAAAAGTATCTATAAGAGTCAGAAAAAAGTAAACAAAGTTTACTAACAAACAAACCTGACCGGCATCCTATACTACCGGTGGGTACAATTAGGGAACCATTAACCCAACAGGTACTCCCTTCGTAAGTCCTGAAGGTTACAATCAAAGCGTAAGAATATAATGTAAAGGGGTGCTGGAATAGTAAATAAGTGCTCGTACACACCCTTTCCGGTACATGACTCATCCAGGAGTGGACCCACGAAAGCTATTCTATATACTTCCCCAACCTGCCCTAGTATAACCCTCCCTTAGCCACGAAAATATCTTAAGTATCGCGACCCAGGTCGGAAGGTCCATGGAGGGATCCAATCCAACGGACAAAATCCTTGTAAAAAGGCATCCAATGCCAAATTCCTCAAGACCAAGAGGACAAAAACTCGGTCTCAGCCCATATAACATATCTCAGTAAAAAGTCAAGTACAGTCACACCGTAAATATTTCTCATCCCAAAAGATCCAACTGCCGCCCTATAGGCAAGCCCAGAAATCACAGTGAATACGAGAAATAGCCTCATATAGTGTGGTAAAATAGCTCCATACTTCTCATAAGCGTAGTCGTGGAAGATATAAGTACATGAAACCAGTTTTCAGTTATTATCCTATCAAAATCAAGTTATCATGTAAATGTTCAATTCATGTTCGCTATATAAATAAAGGCCAGGCTAGTCTAAGACTACAACCTAAGGCCCCTAGAATAACTGACAGGCCCTAACTCGCAGTAAAAATAATCAACAACACAAGTAGAGTACAACTAAGCAGCCTATCTAGATCGGCTCTAAAGTCACCAACCTAAATCGGGGGATAGCTACTAAGCTCTAATCACTAGTTTAATCCCCTCCCCAACCTCACTACGGTCTAGAGTCCGCATATGAACTACACATCAAAGGTGTTACTCCCCTCCCCCCAGCTACACTATAGTCCAGAGTCGGCGTGAGACCCGTGGGCACGGCAGTATAGCCCCAGGGTAAGTAGTTAAGCCACAATCCAGCTGAGAGGCCATAGGCCGAAAGAATTGGCTTATCAGGGCCTGAATAAAAATCCAGCCCCGCGCTAGAGCTTTACCATATATACTATATTAATACCCAATCTAAAGAAAATAGATTGTTGCCTACCTGAAATTCGGTGATATCCTCAAAAAGCGTGCTTCAAATATAAAAAATTACGTACGAAGCTTAGAATCAAGCGAGGCTAGAAAAAAACACAACCTACGAGTCAATATGAGTAAAATAAGACCCATATTTCTATATAATTAGTGGGGTCAAAATTCTGTCTAAAATCAGGTTTGTAAATCCTTATAGTACGGAAACTGAGAATATTTATATCCATGCATAGAGTACAGCTCGTACGTCATAAGGTACAAAATAAAGCTAAATTTAATGGTAGAATCGAAAGATATAAGCCCTGAAAGTTTATATTCAATAGAAAAATTTATAATAAAAACGAAAACAGAAATTACCTGGTAAATTAAGCGTAAAAGAATAGAAACAGATTTTTACGGATCGAAACTTACGTAGAACCCTTTATTTTTTTTTCTTTTCTTTCTTTCTTTCTGTTCTTTATTTGTTCTCTTTTATTTTTTAATGAAGCACTTTGATTCTTATGCAATTCAACTGCCAATAGGCATATATATAATATTAAAATAAAATATATTCAGCTATTTCATAGATTCGTTATAAAATGATTATAACCTTTTAAATATACTAAATTAATAAAATAATATTTATAATAAATTTACTTTTTAAAATAATAATACTTTCAATATAATTAAACTCGTTATCTCCATTTAAAATATTAATATATTTATGATTCGTTATAAAATAATAAATAAGGGACTATATTATTTGAGAAGCGGTGTCATAATTATCGGCAATACCTTAGAAGGACTTCAAAATAAATATTTTATTTTTACTAAAGCAAAACATAATTATTATATAAAATAAACGCGGTTCAATTGTTTTCCCGTTAAACTAAATAACACGCAACCGAAAGCCTCCGGATTCGAACCAAGAGTCTCCTTACATAAAGCCCCCGTTACGGAGCTAATGGAATCGTCATATTTAAATTTTGAACATGTTTTCGAGGAATTACACTCGAATTACCAATCTCAAATTTAAAACTCCAGAAAAAAAAAATGGCGGAACTACAAAAATAACCCGGAGGTCATTACACAGTGTGCCTATAAATTCTTTATGATCCGTTTGGATTTGATATGCGTAGAAAATATCTTTCAGAAGTTGCAAAAAGAAGTACTAATTAATTAAAATGTTATGTAATATATTAAAGTATTTTACTAGGAATAGTAGGTTCTAGCCATGCTCAGCTGCAACTTAACTTCTATGCATGTCTACAAGCAGAGAAGATAATCCAATATTATGTGCAAAAACACATCCCAAATACTCCGTCTCTTGCAGCTTCCATGCTCAGGCTGCAGTTCCACGATTGCTTTGTCAAGGTAAGTTAATTTCTAGATTTTCTTCACTGGACTTTTACAGAGTTGTGATGGTTTTATACTCCTCAAATTCACTTCAAGCACGAAAAACCAGACTGAAAAATTGGTTGTCCCTAATCAAACACTGAGAGGCTTCTCATTCATCGATGATGTGAAGAAAGTAACTAAATCTTAATGCCCAGGAGTTGTCTCTTGTGCAGATATTGTTGCCTTGGTTGCCAGGGACTCTGTTGTGGTCACAAAAAGTATGAAATTTAAATAAACTTGCAGACTGTATTTGCTTAAACTGGTAACCTACTCAGAAGGCTAAATAGAGCAGAGATTATAGTTGAATCCGCTAATATAAAACCAAGATAACTAGTTAATGTACGCATGAAAGGGCTAAGCTAAAAGGAAATAATCTTTGTTTCTCTTTTTGATCCTATTATTTGGTAAGTTTTAATTAGTATATCCATACTGATTTCTGCTTATGCTATATTGAAACTTTCCATACATTTAGGTCTTTTAAACAAAAATTGTTACTGATATGAACAATTTTCTATCAGGTGCACATACCATTGGAGTCTCTCACTGCCCGTCATTTTCATCACGTTTAAACAATTTTATGGGAGTTTGGGGCAAATAAGATCCATCTCTAGACAGAGAATATGCCGCACTGCCCGTCATTTTCATCACGTTTAAACAATTTTATGGGAGTTTGGGGCAAACAAGATCCATCTCTAGACAGAGAATATGCCGCTAATCTTAAGACGGAGAAATGCAAATCAATGAATGACAATACAACAATTGTTGAAATTAACTAGGCTGTTTTCCTATTAATACTAAAATAATTAAGAAAAGTTGGAGAAACCTAACAGTTGATGAGGGAGAGATAATGAAAGTCTTGTAGTACTAGCACTGGACATTCCTTGTATTCTATCTCATTCCATTCTAGGATAAATATTAATACTAAAATAATTAGTAGAGTGGTGGTAATCTTGACCAATCGACTAGAAACCAGACTGCTCGTGCCTGCCCATCAATTTATCGTGCCCTAATAGAATGACTTTCTTAGTTATTTTGTGCCTTGACCAGATAGGTAAAGCTGCAACACAAAATGTGCTTCTAAGTAATTTCCTCATAGATCCTATATCTATCTAAATGAAGAAAAAATTATTTAAAGAAGGGGATTCTTTTTTGTACAAATGACACTCGAACTTGTATCAAGCACGGAGAGATTAGAGACCCATTTATCTTTTGAGTTGTTCTGCCAAATGAATCGCAAATTCTTTGGTCTTTATCCGCCAGAAACTATTAAAATATAATATGATTCTCAACAGATACAATTAATGTGGGGTTGGTAATTTCCAGTGAAGTTGATAGCTTAATTTCCAGTGTATTCATGTCTTGTTAAAATAAAACTAAATTTCCAAGAGCTGCTTTTTCCTAGAAGTTTTATTTTTCCTTTCTAACCTCTCTTGCTAGGGGGGGAGACCCTAACCGAGAGAGGATCCATGGTGGCTACAGGAAACCAGAGCCTGAAGACCTGTGTTTATATAAGAAAATAGAAATCATGTTCACTTTTGATCCGTGGGACATCAATTTGGATTAGATTTCTCAGTAATTATCTGATTAGAACTCGATTGCTAATTGGGTTACTACTTCTAGTAAATGAAGAATAATGGAATACATGGATATTTGAAAAAAAAATAAATAAAGAAGACGTTGCACATAAGCTCTTTATCTTGTAATTATGTGGCGTAACTGATTTAACCTTATCAGCTGCTATATATGTTGAGAAGAAATTGTTCTTCAGATGACATAAGCCACTTGAAGATAAGCTCAAAGACATCATGTTTGTACAATTTTAACTTTCCTTCTATATTTTAAATGTTCTCCCAGAAGAAAACTCAGAATTTCGAACTTCCACCCTACTGTTAGAATTCTATACTACCACAATTATCAATTGGTATTTTAGTATTTGCTAGATATACCAGAGTTATGAAGAAGAAAAAATTTATATTTAAATTGGGCCAGCTTGTGTCGAAATCTACAAAAATTTAGAAAAGAGATGGAGAAACCTAGCAGTTGACGAGGGAGTGGCAAAGAAAATCTTGCAGGACTAAAACTTCACTTTCTATTCAATCTCATATTTTTACCAAAATAATAGTTGCTGTGGTGGTCGACTGACCAATCAGCCTTAGACATCAGATTGCTCGTGTCCGTCCATCTCTCCTTTCATGTCCTTATAGAATAACTCTCCCAGTTATTTTGTGCCTTGACCAGATAGGAAAGGCGGCAACATAATGTATTTCTAAGTAATTGCCTCATAGATCTCATATATATCTACAAGAAGAAAAAATCATGCAATAAAGGGGATTTTAATTTGTACAAGTGACAATCGAGCTTGGAGTTATCTTTTGAGTTATTCTACTAAATCGGTCGCTCAAAATCTTTGGTGTTTAACCGCCGAAAATGAGTAGATTTTAATCTGATTCTCAACAGATACAATGAACCAGTTAATATCTTCTAGTCACACCTGTAGTATAGGAATCTCCTGCCCAATTTTTAAATTTTTAATTTTTAAAGGAAAAAGGAAAACCGAGACAAGTACATTAACCTGAGGTTGGTGGTTTCCAGTGAATAGCTTGATACAGCCATGTTCAACTTTTTAAACAATACTTTCTTTGATTCATACTTTGAACTACCAATACCAAATACCTTATATCTTAAGTCTTAATTGATAGAGAAGAAAAGGAAGTAGCCTCTAACGGATTAATTTGACAAAGAAAACACAAAGGTTGTCAACTTTTACTATCTACTATCAATAAAACCTGGACCTTCCATGCACATTATGATGACTAGTTTATGTGTCTATTATTGTGAGTTCAGTTAGTATGATCATGACATATAAACCTCATTGAAGGAAAGACACGGACTCTAACGAATCTATTTTTTTTTGTAATAAAAAGATGGAATGGAATGACAAATTAACACAAGTCATATAAAGCAATATGCCAATATATTCGTTTAGATCCATTTGGAGGAGATGTGTGTGTAGCAGCTCGAATAAAGAAACATGCATCTATCTAAAGTTGCAAGAAGAAGTAGGAAATTGAAATGGCTAAATTTGGCTGATTTTAGGTAATTTTCTAATGCTGTGTATTCTACTCGGAATAGTTGGTTCTAGACATGCTCAGTTACAGCTAAACTTCTTTGCAAATAGCTGTCCTCAAGCAGAGAAAATAATTCAAGATTATGTGCAAAAGCACATCCAAAAGCTCAGGCTGCATTTCCACGATTGCTTTGTCAGGTAAGTGTTTCACATGCAACTATATATTCACTCAGCAGTATCATTCTTGAAGTTACCATCCTTTTCTAATTTTGTCTTCCTATTGATTCAGGAAGGGCCTTACTGGAATGTTCCAACGGATAGAAGAGGTGGAAGAATATCAAATGCCTCGGAATCCTTGGCAAACATCCCTCCTCCAACTAGTAACTTTTACAGTCTCCGGCCATCTTTTGCCAGCAAGGGTCTTGACCTAAAAGACTTGGTCCTATTATCTGGTAAGATTAAATTAATAGATCCATACTGATTTCTGCTTATGCTATCTCGAGATTTTCAACTCATTTAGGTCTTCCAGACAAAGTTCATTACTAATATGAACAATTTTCTACCAGGTGCACATACCATTGGAGTCTCTCGTTGCCCGTCATTTTCATCACGTTTATACAATTTTACTGGAGTTTTGGGAAAACACGATCCATCTCTAGACAGAGAATATGCAGCTAATCTTAAGATGAAGAAATGCAAATAAATCAATGACAATACGACAATGGTTGAAATGGATCCGAGAAGTTCTGGTAAATTTGATCTTAGCTACTTTCAGCTCGTGCTCAAGAGAAAAGGATTATTCCAATAAGATGCAGTCTTCAAAACAAGTGCGACAACAAAGTTAGACATCAATCAGTTAGTACAAGGATCACTCAAACAATTATATGCCGAATTTGGTCTAGCCATGGAGAAAATGGGCAACATTGAAGTTAAGAGCCGTCTTTGCCCTTTGTTCACAGCTTGCATATATTCTGTGCTTGTGCTTGTGTTTGTGTAGTTTTGATGTGAATTATGTTTTTCTCTTATTCTGTTTTATTCTTGTATATATGTTTTTCTTGAAATAAAACCTATTCTAGCAGCTGCTTTATGTAGAAGTTGGAAATGCAGAATCTTTCCTTGAAAAGCTTTTGTTATGCCTCTATAACATTTCTTCTTCGACACTGTTATTTACCTGATCAAATCTGATCCCAATAGATGAGGGAGACTAATCTTTAAACTCATTTTGAAGCAAAGGAGATTGCTCCTCATGATTGAATGTAGATTGTGCTTCTTCAAGAATACTTAATTGCTACAAGTTTTTTTCAAAAATCATTTTATATAAGATCATATCTGGAGCGCTTGGATTTGGTTTAGAGCCTAATGTGGCATTATTTTCAAAGCCGCTTGTGAGAAGCTCCCGAACGGCTTTCATTGATAAATACACAATTTATTTATAAACAGTAAACCAGAAACAAACAAAACAAGTTCCAGAAAGGAAGGACTTATGGTAATCGAAGGGGGTTCTCTATATGGCTAAAAAATAATTTTGACCATTTTCTGCCCGTGGGGGCCTCCACCCCCTAGGTAGGAGGTTATTGCCTTAATGGAGGGAAGCCATCCATTTAGTTCACATATAGCTACAGGAAGTAGCTTTTATAGTTGACCAAGGAATAGGTGAAACAACATGCACTGTTTTTTTAACTGACAACATGTTTAACTAGGAAACTACAAGATCCAAGTTGTGCCCAAAGACCTATCACCAAGCTCTTGTAGACTATAAGTTTGGACAAACCCAATAATCATAAACAATTGAATATTGATACTTCTAAAATATATAAAATTCATCTGTATGCATGTAATAGAATACCTTAAGAATTAGAGCTATGCAATTAAGATATTTGCTTTCTCCGTGTCACAAAAACAGAATAAGGATTTGGATGAAGCAATCTAGCCACACATGAAAAGAGAACCTGTAATTATTGAAACTATCTGCAATTCATAATAACGAAATAGCAGTACATTCACGTATAGATAAAACACAGTAAGCCCAAGAAAACCCCTATACTATACTCCTTAATTTACACTTGTTTCATGATGAATTTGTCACAACATTCTGTTTCTTCTTGTGAAGTCCATACCAATGTTGGTGCAACTTCTCTCTGGATTCGGCCAGTTCCTTTTCTTTGCGCTCCAACTGTTCCAAAATTTGGGGCAGAAGATGTTTTGGATCTTCCCACAGTTGTTGTATAACAAAGCAACCTTGTTCTTTACATTCTTTCCTAATGCAGCTGAGACTCACAGCGCTGAAATAACTATCGATATTGACCACTTGATGTTGCTGAGACTGCAAGATTTTCTTCAAAGCCTTTGCAGATTCCATCGTTGTCCGCAGAGGGTACAAACGCATGTCAAGTTCAAACATCTCATCTTCCATACAATTGTACAAATTGAATTTCTTTTTCCGAGGCTTAATTTCATCATTACTCTTTTCTTCTTTCTTGAACTTGGCCTCCTCTGTCTTCTTCTTTTTCTTCTTTTTAATTCCATTATCACCGACCAAAAGCAACTGAAACTCATCTACCAAATCTTGATTTTCATTACCAAAGATTCTGGCAATTGCATCATAAGCTTCGTCATTAGAAATTTTACCTTTAGTCAGTGCCCTGATGGTCTCCAAGTATGCCTGAATAACACCTCGTTCATCAGCAAAGCGTTTCTGTATGTTGTTCATAAAATGAATGCAAGGCTTCAATGTTGTTATAATGTCGATGTTGTTGTTTCGGGACTGAAGAGGCTGCTGCGGAGATGAAGATGGGCGGAATTGGGGAGGCAAGAAAAATCGGTAGGCAGTCGACAAATGGGGATGGAATTGGAAAAGAGTATGCAATTCCGACACCACAGCAGGAACATCCAATTTGCCAGATGAAAACGCATCCATCACTCGCCGGAATTCGCATAAAATATGTGGATGCGATTGCAGACGGCGGACGAATGATCTAGCGGCGACGATGACACCGGGAGCCACCACCATAGTTGAATATGTGAGTGTAATATGTCTTTGATACTCGAAGTGAACGCTTATTTATTATTGTATTGTATGTTTCTTGTCCGACTGAAACTCGGATTACACATATTAATCCTATTCCTACTACCGTTGTAATGTGGAGTGGAACTCAATGTTTAAAATAATAGTACTTTATTGAAATTGGTTTTAAATATAAAATCTTTGTTTGTTAACTTTATCTTATTTTTGTTTAGAAAACTAACTTTATCTTATTTTTGTTTCGAAAGTTTACTTATTTGTAAAAGGTAAAAAACTTTTAATACTTTAAAAGTAACTTAAATTCTATTTTATAAATCTTCCTTATTTGAAAATCCTACTTGAAATTTTTTCATTTAATGTAAAAGATAAAACTCACTCGATTTAATCACAGCCAAATATGAGATAATATGAATTAATTTAAAAATTAATAAATACTAAATTAATTGAATGCCAAAACATTTCTCTCTCTAGGTTTTCTCTCTCGCTATAGGTTTGTGTTTAACTTATGCTGGCCGAAAAATGCCTCCAGGGCGTAAGAAAAGGGTGCAGAGGAGTTGATTGGTGAACGGACCAAGGGAACATGCGGTAATACAGAGAAATTGGTGCAAGTGAGTACTACAACTATGTAATCTGCAGATACGAAAGGAATTTCGGTGAGGCAGATGGTACAACAGAAACTAGAGCTAAATGCTAGCATTTAGGAACCTCAGAGGTGGACTAATCTTTTCTATAGGAACAAATTAGCTGCAAAAGGTACAACACTAGGGTTCATTCACCCACTATCCAAAATCGTGAATAGTATGCCACTCTAAAATAGACAACAATGGATAATGAAATAGCAAAATTCGATATTTGCAACATTGGAGTGGTTCATGGCAACTCAACGGAATTTCATCTCAAAGCTAAGGCATTCTACCACAATGATGGGTACTTTTTACTTATGGTCAATAATATTTAGGACAAGGATAATATGTTGACATTAGGGTCGTATATGTTCCAAAACAAACCCATGATACTCAAAATTTGATTTCCTGAGTTTGATTTTGGAAAGGAGATTTTGCAAACAATTATATTGTGGGTGAGATTTCCTAATCTACCACTAAGCTACTGGGGAGATGACTCATTAAGTACGATAGGAAGCATCCTGAGGAAGCCATTATTTACAATGAGTGTATAAGAAAAACTGAGTGCATCTCTTTTGCCTGGGTGCTTGGTGAAATTTATGTAACTAGGGAATTAAAGAGAAAGATTATAGTGTTGGATCCTCATGGGCGTACTTTGGAGCAAAAAGTGAGTATGATTGGGAACCATTATACTGTGAAAGTTGTTCAGTGATGGGGAATAAATGGCCATATGCTGATGTTCCAAAGCCTAATGTGAATGCTAATAAACCAAGGGCCACTAAAATAAAGCAAATGTGGCATCACAAGGATGCAACTAATGTGTCTAAACTAGTGGTGGAACTAATAACCATAGTGCAGAGATAAGCCGTCCGACGAGTAAGCAAAAATGGTATCACAGACAAGTAAGCAAGATAATGATAATCCAATAGAGATACCATGGCAGATAGTGATAGGCAAATCAGGAGGAAAAGACTTACATCGGGTTGATAAAGTTATCAAGATGACTACCAGAGGCAGTTTGAACTCAGTGACAGATATGAGGGGTACAATACAAAATTATTCTTGCATACATAGGATGAGTGAAGAGATTTTGGAGCCGGATGGACTAAAAATGCCTAAATCTAAATGAATATCATCACTTGGAATTTAGAGGCCTTAACGGGGTCTATAAACAGAAGGAATTAAGGAATCTTATTCATGTAAATGATGTTGCTCTTATAGCTATTATTGAGCATAAAATAAAGATATAGAGGATTCCAATGATTATGAAGAAGGTTGAGAGTAGGTCGACATGGTGTGATAATTCCAGCCATAGTACTAGAGACAAAATTTTGCTCTTGGAATCCAAATAGAATCAAGTTTATAATCAAACAAACGACTGAAAAGTTGATTCATGGAACTATTGAGGTTCTCAGTTTGAATGTCAAATTTAAATTTACATCTGTCTATGGACTACATATAGTAAATGATAGATAATCCCTATGGGATGAGTTGGGAAGTATACAAAGTATATGTCAAGGACCATAGCTAACTATAGAGGATTATAATGCTGCATCTAAGTGTTAGTGATAAACTAATTGGGAGGTCTATACTAGATGGAAAATGGTTGACTTCAAAGAGTACCTAGTTGACACTGGAATAGTTAATTTAAAGCAGGTTGGTCGAGATTTTACATAGACTAACTCTTACATTTAAGTACAATTGACAAAGCTGGTGAACACAAATTGGATGCACCACATGAATCCACTAGAGGTTCTGCTTATGGATCCTGGAGTTTCTGAACACTCACCTCTGAATGTTAAGTTCCAACACCAAAAGTTAGAGCCCCTAAATCATTCAAGTTTTTGAATTATTTGGCTGAACATCTAGAGTTTAACCAATGGTGTAGGTTTCTTGGAATTGTAGTACACATATGAAGGGAATGTAAGGTGTATGGATGAGACTCAAGGTGGTTAAGCAAAGGCTTAAGGATTTAAATATCCAAGAATTCAAGAATGTTACAGATAAAGTCAAATCTGCTAGTTTCACCTAACTGACTATCGGGACGATCTCTTTATTCAAGAGAGGGCATTAAGATATGAATTAGAAAATGGATCTTGGTTGAAAGGAGTATACTTAAACAAAAATCTTGATTTGATTAGGAAAGTTCCTTGTACTTTCCATCTAAAGTTTGCATGTTGCATATCTTTTACATACTTGATTTTGATATGATTTACTTGAGTCAATGGGTTGGAGTAAGGCTGTGTATATACCACCTCTCCTAGACTCCAATTTACAATGGATATCTTGTTGTTTTCATGTTGCCTATTGCAACATTATCACCTTAGAATTTGTATGAAGTGGCTCTTGAACTTGGCATACAGCTGCACCTATTAGATATAGGGTAAATTCATTGGTAAGATAACATTATACGTTGTCCTCCTTAGTCTGCTGCATTACAAGGCAACTCGGGTGGGGTCTATATTGAATAAATTTTTGTGCGAGATGTTGAGTCACAACAATGAGCATATAAGGCTTCTAAAGTGAAGTGGTGAGTTTTCATTTGACTCGGGAATCAAAGCTAGAGTTTATTTTCTTCCATTTTATTTCAGAGCTGAGACTCTTGTAGTTAGTATTTCATTCTGTTTTATGGTCGGCTAGAGGCATTGTTCTAGCATTTTATTATTCAGCTTTTAGTGGTTTTGAGACATTGATATAGTAGTTTGATGTTCCCATTTGACTAACCAAGAGGGTTTTGGTGAAACTAATAATTTCCAAAGCTTCTGTTTCATTTGACCTGATATTGAAAAGCATAATCTAAAACAAAAGGAGTTGATTTATATATATATATACATAAATTCCACTCTAAACTATACCCGAAAAGTTATTTCTACACTTAAACTATTAAGAAGACCTATTATACACCTATACTATATAAAAATAAATTTAATTACCCCTTCCCGACCCAAATCCAGGCGCTTTTGGCTTCATATTTTTGAGCGCGTTAGACCGTTCTTTTCTTAAAAAAAATTCAAAAAATAACTTTATACCCATTTATTTATGGGACCTACCTTTTTAAAGTTTTTTGTTCATTTTGTTGAGTCTTTTTTTCTTCCCCAATGGAATCTTCTCCAATTTTCATGGAAGCATCTCCAACCTCTCCCATCAAACTTTGGAAAAGAAATTTTAAGGAAAAACAGACCCACATGTCGTTTTAAAATCAACATTGTTTTCATTGAAATGATGAACACCAACTTTAGCAAGCATAGCATAGTACTCAATCTCAATTTTTTCAAAATAAGGCAGTCACCATTTTCCAACAGTCCTCTATGTTTTCTTCCCCACTGTACTCAAGCACCTTTTTTTATAACAATCTTTTAATAAACTCATTAATAAAATTTGTCAAAAATGAAAACTCATGAGAAGAAGATTCAAAGTCTTCTCGCTAGTTGATTTCCCTCTTTGTTTTCTTCCCCACTAAATTTGTTTATCTCTTCAAATTTCTCTTTTTTCTTCAATTAATCAATGATGGAGAAGGAATTCAAAAAATGAAGATATGTTAATGGTGGAAGAGGAAGATAGAAGAAACAATAGTTTGAGGGTAAAATAAAATGGGCAGGAGAGGGGGGGGGGGTTGGATACTAAATTCACTTTTATATCGTTCATGATGTGAAACATGTATATAATTTTGTGAGGATACTAAACTGATGTGAACGATAATTTATGAGGTATATATATATATATATATATAGCACACCCAGTTCGCTGGTCTTTCAACCAGGCGGATCCATCGTTTATACACCTGCTATAAGAGGTAATCGTGCCACCCAGGACTTAAATACATGCAGTAGGTGAACGGCATAAACGGGATTTCTCAAACTTTGAGTTGACGTAAATGAACGATATGTTAAAAATGAGAAAAATACAATTGGAGGTTTGAGTTGATGTAAAAAACATGTGAAAATTATGTTTGGTACAGTGGGGGGGGGGTGATGCCAAATTCACTTTTATATCGTATAGGTGTGTAATAAGTCCTCTTAATAGTTTAAGTGTAGAATTGACTTTTTGAATATAGTTCATGATGAAATATATATATATATATATGGAACATACGTTATATGTTTATTTCAAAATGTATTTTTTAAAAGATTATGTTATAATACAATAAAATTTAAATGGTACATACATATTTTAATCCTTTTTATGAGCTATAAAAATGAAATCAACTCATAAAAAAAAGTGCGGTAAGTAATTTAAATTCATAAAGGTTGATAATTTTAGTGACATAGTACTTTTATTCAATATCAAAATACATAATATATATATATATATATATATATATAACACAAAATTATATACCTCATAAAATTATCAATTCAGTATGAAAACAAGAAATTAAAATTTATATCTATTATCAACCACATTGTGATCAACTCTACATTTTGAGTCATAAGTCATGTGAATCTGCATCCATCAGGTTTAATAGTTTGTTTAAAATTAAATATAATTTTAAAAAACTGAATTAAGATAATAAGGAATTTGTAATTGCGTGACAGGGAAAAAAATACAAAAGACTTTAGATTCATGACTAATATTAACGAGGCATAAAGGGCTACAATAATTTATATCTTTGTTTCATAGGAAATTATGAATTTTCAACTGTAAAACTGCATATTATTTTCTGACGTTATCATATTTCTTTTTAATAATTAAAAAGTATTACATTTTTTTAATATTTGGCGGTCTTAATAGATCATCTTTCCTGTATTTTCTTAAAGGAAGTAAACATCTAGAATTCATAGCCCACTTTCAAGTAACTACCTTCGTCTCTTCAACTTTTAAGAGGATATAACTGTCCTCAAAAATTTATCCTTTAGTCTAAAGCTATGCCCCTTCATGAGATGTAATGGATCTTGCGTGCTAATTGTAATTAGCAAAACTCTTTTAACAGCTTTATTCACCCATCCCATATGGTCAACTTTAATCTGCACTTGCTTGCTATGCTAACTGTTTTGGTTCACCTTTTTATTGTTGTTAGTGCTGCTCATGTAAAGGTTTTATTCTCCTAGTTCGAACTCTAATTTGTGAGATTTGTTCTTTTTCAGTATTTACGATCCTCCTTCTCTTAGATGTTAGCTCTTGAAAATGGTTGTATGTTTGGATGGTATCTTTTGTAACAGTTGTGTTAGCTAAATAGTCAGCTAAGCAGTTACCTTCTCTTTATGTGTAGCTTATGCTTGCTCCCTGCTTATGAAATGCTTACTATATGTTATCCATCATCTCTACAAACTCCTAAGGGTATCTCCAACGTCCTGAATTATATTTTTAAAAGTTAAAGAATTTGTCTCTATATGCATGTGGCTGATCTTCTGTCTCTCACTATATTTCAGAGCCTCAATAATAGCCCTAGTTTCTTCTCCCAAGATAGATGGGAATCCAATTCGTTGTGACTATGCATATATTAGGTCCCAAGTATGGTTTCTTATGCAAAAACCATATGCACTTTCTCTTGGGTTTCCTTTGAGGCACCATCAGTGTTGCACTTAACTTGGCCCTCTTTTGGTGGCTTCCATTTGATTAGGTAATGATAAAATTTTGGTTTGTAAGAACCCAAAATCATCACTACATCAATCCATTTCCACTTTTTTAGGTAGTGATCACATCTCTTAACTCTAAGAAAGTGATGGATGTGTTTCTGAATGTGATCTAATATCATATTTAGTGTCACATTTCCCTCATGCTTTCTACAATTTCTTCTCTTCCACAGTGCCCATAAGATCATTATAGGTATTGCCTTGAACACCATTTTCAGCTTTTGATTAGTATCTGAGTGTCACCACACTCTAAGTATTTGATGCAACCCCATTCCTTCGAAGCCGATATTTGCACATATAGAAAACTGTTCCCATAGTTTTAAGGCTATAAGAGATGTTAGAAATAAATGGTTCATAGTCTCTTGATATTTATTTTCACAACATCAATATCTCAAAACTATGTTTATTCTCATTCTTCTCAAAGTGTTAACAGTGGAAATTCTCCCATTCCAAGCCCTTCAAAAATGAAATTCATTTTAAAAGGCAGCCCATTTATCCACATCTCCTTATAAACGTCTTTCCTATCATTTTTCCTTCTTAGTAAATCCCATGCTGTCTTGACTGAGAATCTTCCATTTGATGTGCCTATCTACCATGTTGTGTCAGCTTTCTTCTTCATTAATAATTGGGTTGATTCTTTCTATATTGAGTTCTTTCATATTTTTAAATAGATACTGCAAAAGCTTATCCTTATCCCATTCCCCTTGATTCATAAAGCTTCTCACCTCAATTTCTTCTTCCCCTGGAAGATTCTCCTCAACGTAATAAAAAGGCTCCCTGTTTAGTCCAATTGTCATACCAAAAGCTCATAGTACCTGTCCCAATCTGCCACCAAATACTATGCTTCATTTTTCCCTAATCTTTATCAACTTCTTTCATATATGAGATGCTTCATTACCTTGTGCTAAAAGAGAATGCCATTTCTTGCAATATTTAATCCATATAAAACCACTACACAAAGACTTGGTTGATGTTCTAAAATTCCACCATAATTTTGTAAAAAGTGCATCCCTACAGAATGCAAAGATCTGAAACCTAATCCACCTTCATCCTTGTGCAGTCATAATGTATCCCGAGTAACCCATGGGCTACCATCTAATAGGTGAAACACTGTTTTAAATGGGAAGAAGGATACGGAAGAATGGACGAACCACTTAACCTTGGACGGCTCGTCCAATTGTCTACCGTCTGTCTAGCTTACTATTGCTGAGAGCTTATAATGGATGAAGAGGACAGATGAACCGCCCAATGGTGGACGGTTCGTCCAATGTATCGTTCAAACCTGAGCGAAAATTACTCTTCAATTTCAAATATTAAACTTGTACCTATTTACTATAAATAGAAGGATTAGGTTATTTTTTGAATTATTATTGAAACAGAGATATTTTTATGTACTATTGCTTAAGTTTTTCATGTATTCTCTTGGCTACTAGAAACACTATTCATGTGAGGTTTTGGCTATTGATTGATTGATATTTGAACAAAATCTTTGGAAGATAATTTTGATCTGGGTATGATATCTAGTGAGTTTTTTCTTTCTTAATATATAGTCATGATCATGAGTGACTAACTTCTCAACTCTATGGTTGTGGATCCATGGGTTAATCAAATCTAGTGTTGTGAATATAACTTGGCTCTTGCATTTAATAAGTGTATCAATACATAATTTCTGAAATTTGATTGATTTCTGGTGGTTGCAAACATTAGAACACGCCTAGGTTTAATCAGTATGAACTATATGATTAAATCCTTGTGTTGAGATTATGAAAAGAAATTTGGGGTGTTAACCCTCATCTAATGATTATTTTTGTTAATAAGATAATCATCTTGAGGTTATTAGGATAGAATTATTGAACTCTTTTACTGTCTTAAAAGGTGTAAAAGAGATTTGTCTAAGATAGATTGAGAAACACTTAGATGAATACATCATTAGTAATAACTGATATACTTACAAAAGATTGTAAGACCATCAACGTTCATAATTTGAAGATTTGTTGATACCATGCTGAACATAATCCTGAGTTTTCTCATTACTTGAATTCATTACTATATATGTAGATTGATCTCTGAAACTCAATTGCATACTGTTACTGTTGAAACATAAAATCCCCCATATTTACATTTATGTCACAAGGAAATAATTGACAAATTATTAAGTATCCTCATTCGACTGGAATTTGAAGTCATATTTTCTATGGGATTCGACTCCAACCTTGTTGGATTATATATTTGACAACGGCTGTTTTATGCTTCTTTTAGAGGTGTAATTTGGACGAATCAACCATATATGATGGTGTCTGATTTCATCCTAACTACATTGTGGTAATTTTTAAATTCTTTTTGTATTAAATGTTTAAAGTAGAGTGAAAAACTCAATATTTCAACAAATGTTAATGTATCCATAGGCATACTCAGCAGATCATATTTATGCATGATATGGAAGGAGACTTAGAAGACGATGAAGTGGAAGATATGAAATTATAGTTCTCTTTCTATTAAATTTCACAAGTTAGTGGAGAAGTTTTTCAAGCTTAAAGTTTGGTTCGTCTTTACTTTATAGTTCATATACAGTTTCCAGTTCCAGTTCCAGTTCCAAGTCGTTGTTGTTGTTCTGTTTTGGTGTATGTTGGGTATGGATCATGGGTGTTGCAGTGATAACTATGTGTAACAAGCATTTTTTATCTTTATCTTTTGTAAAGTGAAATATATATGGTCAACAGTTCCGAGTTTTTTGGAGGGAAGAACGTTGTCTGCATCTATGATTTATGGAGATATAACGAGGCACTTTTTCAAAACCAGAATGACCAGTTATTTTCATTACTATTCTATCTTATTTTTTTGTAAAATCAGATGCAAATGGTATTCTTTTCCGTATCACAGAATTAATAATTTTGAATCCAGTAAAGGAGACGACAAAGGTTATATATTTACATATTTTAATTATATATTTCAATAATTATTATTTCTAACACATGTAATTACTAATTTTGTGTAGGTGTTTTCTATGGAATTGATAATAATTTACTAGCCATACTAAGAGAGACATATAATGAATTTTGAATTTCTAAACAATATTTATAAAACGTGCACTACTCTCATTCATGACAACTTCTGATTATATATGCCGTTGTAAAAAGGTGAAGGATATAATCTAGGCAAAATTTTTAAGACATGAAATATTTTGCAATCATGGCACTGACCTCTAAATTATATATTATGACATATTAAAAAAATTGTCTAGTTAAATACTCGAGATATTATAAAAATTGCATAATCGAAGCCATTCAAATAGTACATTTGAAATTCATTTGATAGCAATATTTCAATATGATAGTGTTTTGGAACGACAATAATATCGATTAAATAGGCTCACCATTCAGAGCATGTATTTTTTACTTGTATTTATACTAATTGGTATGAAATACACGTGACACATCTTTCAAAACTAGTAAACCATATGAGGCTTTTCTCTAAATTTAGCTAACTGATGACTAGTGTGGTGTGCAAAATGGTGGGATAAATAAAAAAAGAATGCTTCCCATAAGACCAAGCACGACTTTCTCAATACAATTCCTAATGTTGAGATGTGTCCTAATGAAGATATACTGATCTTTTTCAGTAAAATTAATTACGTAATAGTTGAGTGTAGAAGAAGAAGAGTAGCAGAAAGTTTAGAGAATAACTGTAAATTATTTCTCATTTCAAGTAAGTGTACATAAGGATCATACAACTTTATATATATGTGCTATAATCAGCATAGTTAGTTATAGCTAATTTCCTGAAGACGCTGTTAACTAACAAACTAACTAACAATTTGATAAAGGTGAAATGACTACTCTACTCTTAGACTTCTATCCAGCACTATCTTTCTTCACACTCCCCCTCAAGCTAGATAGTGTAAAGATGTTGAACACTCCTAGCTTGGAGCACAAGTAGTGATGTTGAACCTTGTTAAGCCCCTTAGTTAGGATGTATGCAGGCTGATCTATAGTGGAAATGTAGCTGGCAGTGACTAGTCCTTGACTTATTTTTTTCTTATAAAATGACAATCCATTTTAATATGTTTAGTCCTGTCATGGTAGACAGGATATGCTGCAATTTGTATTGCTGCATTTCTATTTATTTACATGTTCACGGGATGAGTTACTTCAACTCATATATCTTTTAGTAATCCCAAAAACCACATAATTTCAGCTACAGTAGAAGCCATACATCTATATTCAGCTTCTACTGAACTTCTAATGACAATTGACAGTTTCTTAGACTTCCAAGTTATCAAGGAATCTCCTAGTTTGAGTAAGTATCCTGTTACAGACTTTCTGGTATGAGGGCATGAAGCCCAGTTTGAATCAGAATATGATGTAACTGATGAGTCTGATTGCTGGAGAGTAAAATACCTTGTCCATATTGATTCTTCACAAACCTTGAAATTCTCAATACAACTTTCATATGAGACTGCTTTGGATGTTGTAGAAACTGGCCCAAAGTCTAAACCCTATATTGAAATATGTGGTCTTATCATAGTTAGGTAGAGTTACTTACCAGTAAGCCTTTGGTATGATGCTTGATCAGTTGGTTTATGAGATTTTTTGAGTTCTTTGTGCTGGCAAACTCATCATATTATCTTTTAATTATTTGAACATTAGTGTCCAAAGGTGTTGTTTCAGGTATGTTACCACTTAGTACAACTTCTGCTATAACTCTAGTGAGTATTTTTATGATGCATCAATATACCTTTCTCAGACCTAGCAAACTCAATTCCTAAGAAGAATCTTAGTTCTCCAAGATCTTTCATTTTGAAGGCTTGTTTCAGTTTTTCTTTTGTCTCTTCTACTATCTATAAGCTGTCTCCTGTGATCAACATATCATCGACATAGATAAATATGATAACTGTCCCTTTTGATGCCTTTCTGATGAAGAGTGATGATCATGTTCGCTTTTTTAAACTCAAGGTTCAGCAATGCTTCACTTAGTTTGGCATTTCATTGCCTGGGTGCCTGCTTTAGGCCATGTAGGAATTTACTGAGTCTGCATACAAGTTTCTCCCCCCTGACTTTTAAATCCCTTAGGTAACTCCATGTATATTTCTTCAAGAAGATATCCTTGCAAGAATGCATTAAACATATCCATCTGATGAAGATGCCATTGCCATTGTGCAACTAATGTTAACACAGTTCTAATTATTTTCATTTTTACTACAAGGAAGAAAGCTTCTTGGTAGTCTATCCCCTTCTTGCTGACTATAAACCTTTGCAACTAGTCTTACTTTAAACTTTTCAATTTCTCCTATTGCTTTATACTTAATCTTGAATATTCATTTGCATCCAATAGGTTTTTTTTTCCTTCTGGAAGACGTACTACATTCCATGTATGATTGTCTCGTAAGGTTTCAATTTCAGTTTTCATAGAATCTATCCATCTTGGATCATGTGCTGCTTCTAATTTAGACTATAGTTCAGTAATTTTGCTGATACTTGCTATATATACTTGATATTTTTTGTTTGAGTTCTCATCGGAAATGTACTTGTCAATACCATACTTAGCTTCTTAATGAATATTTAAGGAAACAAAGTCTTCCATCTATATTAGAGGTTTAGTACCTCTACTTGATCTTGTATGAACTACAGGGACTTCTTCCTGATTAGCATTTTGTGTTTCGAACTCCTGTGATATGTTCCTCAAGACTTATTGTTGGCTTACTAACCAGTATCTCACTAGGATACCCTCCATCTAAATCAATTATATTTAGTTGAGTGACTGGGAATACAAGACTTGGTGCCACATCTTTTGTCTGAAAAGGAAAGACATTTTCTTGAACTACAACATCCCTATTAACAAAAAACTTCCTTTTAGATAAGTCAAATAGGATATAAACTTTTTTACCTAAGAATGTCCCATATGAATAGAAACTACAGATCTTGACCTCATTTTTTCATATTGATTAGGAATCTTAGCATGAAATAAACATCCTAATACCCTTAAATGACTTAAGTTAGGGGTTTAATTATTAAGTTTCTGATATGGAGATATATCAGATACACTGCAGCTTGCGCACAATGTCCCTTGAGCTCAATTGGTATAAAATCCTGAAATCTAATAGCTCTAGTTATTTCAAGGATGTGACTATGATTTTTTCAGCCACCCCATTTTTTGGGTTGTGTATACACAAGTAGTTTGATGCATAATAACTAACTGCTTAAATCTAACATCACAAAAGTAGTTTGATGCATAATAACTAACTACTTAAATATAAATCACAAAAAAAGAGAATGAATTCATCTCCATTATAAGTTCTAACAGTTTTACTGTTGTATTGAACTTAGTGCTAACATAGTTAAGAAAATATTTCAAGGACACACAAGCCTTAGAATTCTATTTAAGAAAAAATATCCAAGTAAATATGGAATGAACATCTACAACAATTAAGAAGTATTTATTTCCATCATGAATAGAAATTTATAAGGACCCCAGAGGTCTACATGGATCAAATCAAAGCTATTATTACTTTTTATACTACTATGTGGGAAAGATAGTCTGGTTTATTTAGCACATGGACAAACCATACAATCAGATAAGCTGTCTTTGATACTATTTACATTAACTGAAATTTTTTGTTAAGAGTTATAGAGGAAGGATAGCTAAGCCTCTTCTGCCACAAGGCAATATCTGTCTTGCAAGTCGAGAAGTCTTTTGTATTTTGAATATTCAAGCTAATAGGATTTCCTTCATTCAACAGTAGATATAAACCATTTTCTTCATTACCGATCTCTTTCACCCTCCCAGTGAAGAGATCTTGCAAAATGAATAAGTCAGGATAAAAGAAAGCAAAACAATGTAATTCTTTAGTAAGTTTTGAGATGAGAGTAAGTTAAATTTAAACTAGGTGTATAAAACACATGTGAAATGGTACTTTTTCTGATATGAAGCTTGTTCCACTGTGTTTCACATGCGCTACATGACCATTTGGAAGATGAAACTTTATTGAATTTAAAAAAGTCTTAAAAATTGTCGACTTATTTAACAATTTCAGATTTGGAGCCATATGGTTTGTGGCAACTGTATCTACTATCCAGTCAGGACTATTAGATGCCATCATAACCATAATGTTAGTCATACTTGCTGCATTTGCATTAACAGAAGTGGAATGATTGCTCTGTTGATTTTGACTGAATTGTGAATTATGAAGGTGAGTTTGGCTTAGCATTTGCATAATTTGCTCATATTTTCCCTTTGTAAATGGGGTATTCCCATCCCAAACTTGTCCACTTGCATCATTATCTTGAACAACTACATCTGGAGGAGGACATCCTGACAATTGATTGTATGCATTTACAACTTGAGAAGAAGCATACCTTAGTGAACTCTGCATTATGTGGCCTTTATTTTCATCAGCCATAGCATTGTAAGCTGACTCTCTTTCTACAATGTTAGTGTTGTAGGAACCAATACCATTAAACCTTTTCTTGAACTTGAATTCTGGTCGATATCCATTCAACTTCTAAAAATTTTCCTTACTATGGCCCCTGATCTTGCAAAAATCATAATACAAATTATAGGTTTCCTTAAAACTTATGAGAGCTATTAGTTCTTAAATACATAGAAACATCATAGATCCCAGGATTAGGCCTCATGATACCTGAAGTTGCTATTACAACTCTTTGTCCCTCATCACTAATCACCATACCATATGCTTGATTAACAGAAGGTAAAGAATGCATAAAAAAAAAAGACTCCTAAGATAATTATAAGATTTATTTAGAGCCATTAGGAATTGGAACAACCTCAGCTTATGCAGATGTGCCAAAAATTCTTTAGATTTTTCCCACTCACAACTAGGTGCAAGCACCAAAGCTTCAAATTCTTCCCAAAGGTTTTTGAGCTTAGAGAAATACACTAATATAGAATTTGTTCCTTGACTAAACGTTGCTATTTCTTTTTGTAGATTAAAGACTCTTGAGTCATCTATCTTGGTAAATCTTTCCATATTGATTGAGCATTAGGGGCATATATGATTGCACCAAGTAAACTCTTAGACACAAATTTCATTAGCCATGACAACGCAATGGAATTGACACGTTCCCAGTGATTCCTTAATTACTCAAGAAACTTATCCTTGATACAATACCCATCTACCGACCCTAATTTGTTCCTACCCAATAAAGCATTCTCATCTATCGAAACCAAAATTGGGAGTTTCTCAATATCTGTCAGCTGGAAAAAACTGATTTGAATTCAGCTGACATCTGATGGAGACAAGAACAAAGGGTGGTTGTAGTAAGTTCTTTGTTGAACTCCACTAACGCCATTGGACATAGGAGTCTGAGAGTTAGAGTTATAATTGAGATTTTCTCCACTATTAGCCATCATTCTTTGATATCAAGAACTATCAAGACTTTTTGCATTTTGCAGCAGATTGATCAACAATTGTAAAATATAAGATATTGGGATTTTTGTAATTTACTATTCACTGCTCTGATACCATGTTTTAATGAAAATCAACTGGTCTTTCCCGTAAGAATTAATTAGGTAATAACTGAATACGTGTAACGTCCTGAAAGTTACTCTAGAATTTGAACCGTTCAAAAATACATGTTTATGTACGTATCCTAAAAACTCACACTTTTTTCTAGGTGATAAAGTTATTTATAAATTTTGAAAGTAGTTTTTGACATGATCTAATGTAATTAGGAAATCGTAGTGTAAAGTTAAGTTCAAAGCCTTTCTACCATTATAATTTTCATATCATTTCAGGCATGATTCAACTTTAAACGATCATCTCTCTCAATATATAAGAATTTATGTGACTTGTAACCTAGCAGGACTCTAGGTCTAGTTTCCAACGCAACAAACTGCGTTTTATTTAGAGGTCAGAGTAAAACATTACACGCGTTTTACTGAAGCATCCTATCCTGAAAAGAGGGGGCGCAATGTGCCCTTATAGTGCCATTTCAAGGGGCATGACCAACCTATAGTGCCATGGGTATGGGTGAAAATCAGCCCTAGCGTGCTAGGTAAGGCGGTGTGATGCGACACTATGCCTTTGGGCAAATATTTTCACTCTCTGGCCTTGGGGGCGTTGTGGTTACTCCTAATTCATTAAACACGAATATTACATTGTTTTAACACCTTTTAAGTGTATATTTGACATTGAAATAATTTAATTTTCTAAAATATCCTTAACTTCCATACTTAGACTATACTAAAATCCCTAATCCCTTTCATTCTTCATAAAACACTCAAACAAGAAAACAAAACAAGCGATCAGGTTCTTTTGAGGGCCAAGACCTAGGGCTTCAAGTTTAAGTCTTCTTACCCAGTTCCAAACACAAATTCTTCAAGCTTCCGACAGGTATGTGGGATAATGAGAATGGGTCTTCTTTCACCCATGTGCCCAAAACCACGATTTTTAAGGTTGAGAAGTTCATAGTATAATTGTTAGGGTGTTCAATTCATTAGATATTTTGTGAAATCCTTACTAAGCATGTTTCCCATAGTCCAAATAGTAATATATACGAGGTTGTGTATGTTATATCATGAATTACATATTCCTTTGGGTCGTAATTCATGTTTATTAAGGTTGTCAATTAAAAGAAAAGATAAATTCTATTACTTGTCCATCAATTGAAGTGAAACACCCAAATCATGTTTACTTGTCATGACTTGCGAACAACCCTTCCTTTATATTACATGTCTTTTAAATTCTAAGTGTCAGATTCATATAAATTGTGAAAGGAAAAATGAAGTTTGGAAGGTTTACATAGATGGTTGCGTTTACCTTTATTTGGTAGGTATCAAGTATCAATCATGGATTAAAAACTTTACTTGATTGTTAAGGATTACCAAACTTGATTTAGAATTAATAAGAGAAAATTGTGATGGTTGACCTTGTGAGTGTTGAAGTCAAAGTTAGCAATCATAACCCCTTTGAGGAGAATGTTTGATTACTTAAATTGTAATAATATTTGTAAGAAGTTTGAAGATGTGTATGAAGATAAGTATATGTTGTAAATTAGATAATTATTTTTCTTATTGAGGCCATGGAAGAGGTCACTTGGATCAATTAAAATGAATCATCACAGAGGTCACTTGTTAATTAAACCGTTGCAGAGGTCACTCAACTGTGGCAGAGGTTACTCAATCGTGGTAGAGGTTACTTAATCATTTGGATGAATCATGGAAGAGGCCACTATATTATTTAAAATAAATCATGGAAGAGACCACCTATTCATTTGAACTAAAACGTGGTAGAGCTCACTTAGTCAAATAACCCACTGACCTAGATACAGAAAGGATAAGAAGCGATGGT
Source organism: Withania somnifera (assembly GCA_039654485.1). Taxonomy (NCBI): domain Eukaryota; kingdom Viridiplantae; phylum Streptophyta; class Magnoliopsida; order Solanales; family Solanaceae; genus Withania; species Withania somnifera. The sequence continues at coordinate 9,611 of JBDJHY010696202.1, read as the reverse complement.
TTTACTAAGTGATACCAATATTCTAGAAAGGTGAGGTGTTATTTAAAAGTTTTCAAGTTTATCATAATAACCATACATGAAGATTTGTAATGCAGAGTCAGACTTCTAACATTCATTAATAAATAAGTAAATTATTAAACCTTACTCTTTTTACGATTCTATTATTTATGAGGAGTTGGGAAGTTTATTGAAATACTTGATGTTTTAAATATATGCAACTATTCGTTCAATAAGAGGTGTCAGCATTGTAGAGTAAATATTAAGTATATAAGCAGGGTGGCAATATTTAATATAAGTCAGCATTATGGAGGTCAATCAACTTGTGTCAGCATAGTAAAGAGTAGAGATTTATAATAAAAAAGGAAATTATTGCACCTTATTATTTCTTGATATTGAGAGTCAGAGTCATAATTTCTCATGCATTTCATATTTGTTCCCTTTATTTTTGATTATAGCATGTTTTACTAAACTCTCATGTACTCAGTATATTCAAATTTACTAATCGCATAATTTCTTGCGATGCATGACTTTCATACATGTAGTTTCATCCAACTATCAGATGTTGGAGGTTGAATCCAAATTCTTAGTAGAGTAGAAGAAAAGTTGGTAAGTTCCTATTTGGTCCAGGAAATAGAGATGATGACATTTCATTCTTATTTTATTAGAGCTGAGACACCTGATATATTATTTCATTCAGTTTCTGTCTAGCTAGAGGCATTGTCCTATCTTTGTGATATTCAAGTAATGGCTTCCAAATAGTAAGAGTGACAATTGACATTGAGTTTTATCCTCGTACAGTATTATTACCATTATTGATTGAGATGTGAGGTTCATTACCCTTTTTAATTATATTTTACTATTGAGATGCTTATGCTGAGTGTGAGTGTTAGAATTATGCATAAGCCTTGGGTCCATTCAAGGCTGTTGAGGAAACTTAGTGGATGAGGATGCTCAATCCCTCCTTGGGGGTGGCTCCGGTCATTAAAAACTTTGTATCAGAGCTTTAGGTTCAATTGATGCATACTTATACCTGAGAGGCTACTGAGCGTGTAGGAAACTTTTCCTTTGCTTATGCCTTCGTGCTGTGGAGTTTACCTCCAAAAAATATTTTCTAACTCATACTTTTTGCGTTTTGAATCATGCTACTTAGAAGATCATCATTTTTCAAGGCAGCCATCCTAACAGTTCAGAAACCAGGATCATCCTAATCAAACCCTCAGTCTACCGTTGTCCTTATAATTCACCCCATTCCCAATTCTTATTTGATTGTGCGTTATTTTAGTTGCAAGGAGTTGTAATAATAGTAGTATAAGACTTGTTTATGGTAGATACTAGAGGTGTGGTCGAGACAACATGTTATGGAAGAATGACCCTGGAGCTAGAGTTGTGAACTTAGAAGTGTAGAAGTCAGAGTAGGATGTAATTGTTGATTAAGAGGTGTAGTTGGATGTTATATGTGACTATTTGGGATTAGTGGGATGATATTTCATTGAGTTTTCTATAAGGAGTGATAAGATAGTATTAGTTGCATGTTAGTGCAAGAAGGAGAAGAGGTTGATGGTTAGAAAGACTTAGATTATGTTGTGATTGTCTATGATAATATTATGCCTAGGATTAAACCTGTTAGAGTTTATGAATGAGATCTGACTAAGTAATTATTGATTCTTATTAGGCTAGTGTTACCTAAAGTCTATGATTTCGTAGTTGTAAGTCTAGGTGGTGATGAGAAGTTGTATGTTATATGTGTTTAGTGTTGAATGATAGGTTTAAATTCTAGATGATTATTCTAGTGTGAAGTATTATAGATGAGGGTGGATAAAGGATTGAATATGTGATATGGGTATGTTAGGGGGAGTTTTGGATCTTTGTGTTATCCTTTAGTTCAAAGAGGTAGTTAAGAAATTTTTTTAAAGAGAAGTCTTATAAAGAATATGTGTAAATGGTTGTAGTCCTTAAAAGGGAGTTCAATATTCAGTTGTATAGTGAATGTTTGACCTTGTAGAGTGGTTGGTTGTAGCCTAGTATAGAGAAAAAATCCCAAACATAGGCATTTTTGGATTTTTCCTAAAGGGGGAGATGGTAAGATGGAGAAACAGGCTATATGTTATACATTAAATGGTAAACAGTCTAATGAAAATCTATGAAAAAAAGTTGAACCATTTATGCACTTTCATACATTAGGTACTTTGGTTAGAGGTGAAAATTTGTGTCATTCCTCTTATGACGGTTTATGTTCATGTACAGTTTCTAAAGTGAGACGAAATTATATCAAACAACTCGACAAACCTGCTCATAATGTAGAGAGCCATTCAACTTATGATGTCACTTATGGAGTATCACACCCCGAGCTCATCCCCTAGGCGAGACTGGCATCCTTAGCTACCAATATGCCCTAGCAGGCTTGGAAGATCCACTTGGATCATGTATAGCTTTACTCAAATCACTCTACAGAAGCAATGAAAATAATATTAGAAGTGTAATGGGTAGTAGGACCCTTGCGTTCATTGTCATATTTCTGCAATTTCTCTGTGTTTAGGGTGTTCTTGTAACTGCCCTAAGTCATTTATGAGTTTCTAGGACTGGTAGTTCAGATCCCTGACAGTTCTATTGTGTTGATCTTGATTTTCCCTTTTTGGAGTTTTAACTTTGGAATTGGGTTCTTTGAGAATAATTCCTCGAAAACTTGTCCAAAATTAAAATCCAACAGTTCCATTAGCTCTAAAATGTGGACTTTAGTCTATAATGACTTTTGGTTCGAATCCGGGGGGTTTCACTTGTGGTGTGGTACCGCTAAATTAAATCATTTTAATTTAGATAATAATTTAGATAAAAGGTTATATTTTTGCATCTTGTCTTTTACCTTATTATTTTGCAAAAAGTTATAAGCTATTAATATTTTATCAGAGATATCATATCAAATTATGTTGAAAAATAATTATTTCAAGAGTTAGGGTTTATTTAAAATAATTTTATACTAATTCTTGTATATTTAAAATATTATAATTATGTCACAACAAATTTATATGATACCTGAATGTTTAAAAATTGGGAGGAATAATATTAATTTAACCTAAGATTTCCTAATCATTACTAACCTAATCATTTTGTTTCCCCTCATGACCTATCCTTTAATTAAGTTGATTAGTACTTATATGGTATATATGTACTAATATATATAGTACTTGTTCATTTGCCATAAACGGGGCAGCAACGTTCTCCTCCAAAATTTCTTCAAAATTTATCAGAATCAATTTAACTAGAGGGTTTTAGTTATAATTTTGATTTGTGGGATTGGTTTGTGGTGGTTCTACTGTTGTTTCTACTGAGTAATTTCTTAATTTCTTTTTAATTGTAATGTTTTCTATATTATATAAATTTTTCGGTCTTGTTCTTTATTTTCTACCCTTGGTTTGAGCCCTATTTTGTGCCACATAACTTAAGAGCTGTGCTCTAAATGGTGGTATAAATATTTTATTTTTCTGAGCTATCAGGGTTCGCAGACCCATGTTTAGTTTGGATTCCAACCCCGCTATTTATATAGAAATATGACTCTTATTTTACTCGTCTTGATGTGTGGGTTATGTTTTTACGATCTTTGTCAAAACTCCAATATCGTTCGTGATTTTTGAGTATTCTAGCATATTTTTCGAGGTTTTCATCAGAATTCAGGTAGGCTAAAACTTACTCTTTTTTGATAGGGTATTTAGTAATGTATATGTTTTGTAAACTGTCAGTTCGGGGCAGTGTTACTAGTTGGAGCCCCGTACCTATTATTATTTTTGTCGACAACCTATCTTACTGTCCTTCTCACTTGTATTTATATCTTTGGGTCTATGTGACCCCTCCTGTGTGGTTTCACGCTGTCTGTGGAATATAGTGAGGTTGGGAGAGGATTACACTAGTGGTTAGATCTTATCAGCTATCCTATGAATTGTTGGACTGGTGGATGAAAGCCAATTTAGGTAAGATATTTTGTCTGTCTCACGAGTATACATTGGCATTTTAGCAAGTAACTCGACTTTTGATTGTATATGAACCATAAAATGGTTTCCTTATATCTATATTATCTGTATCTATGACTACGGTGTAGTATTGAACTATTTTATCGCACTACTTGATCTATTTGCTCACTATCACTTTGATTTCTGGGTATTTCCTACATGGCACAGTTGGATTTCTACCGTGGTTTGATTCGTCTATTTGGATTGACTTGGGTTTTCTACTAAGATATGATATATGGGTTGAGCTCAGGTTTTGACATTTCTGCCTAATGACTATTCCACTAGTTTGTACTTTTTACAAGGATTTTGTATGAGGGATTGAATCCCTCCATTGACCCTTCGACCTGGGACACTATGTCTGAGGTATGTTGCATGGATGTGGGAGGGGTATACAGGAGTAGGGAGATAGGTATATGAGAAAACCTTTCGTTGGCCGCTTCTGGAAGAGTCATTTACCGGGGAGGGTTCATACGAGCACTATTTACTTTTCATAGCACTCCTTTGCATTGCATTCCTGTGCTTTAATTTGTTCTTTTCAGGACTTACAGGGTAAGTCCCAGTTGGATTACTTGGTTGCATAGTTGTACCTACCGGTAGTATAGGATGTCGGCCATGTTTGTTTTCTAGTAGACTCTATTTGGTCTTTTTTTGTCTTCTGCTGATACTATTCGATTACTTTCTTTATTTGCTGTTAGCTTAGCCTATTATCGGTTTTGTATTTTCTTATTGTCCTTTCCTTGTGCTGGTTATGTTAGATCTCAAGGTATGTATGACTCAGGTGTTATGTATTATAACATGATAGTTGGCTTACTCTCGTATCTATTAGCTGATATTGTGAATACTTCCCTTTTATTTATTATTTGGTCGAACTTTACCCTATTTTATGCTTACTTTTTCCGGTCGGCCTATAATGCCTACTGCGCACCCATTGTTTTTGGTATGCAAACTATACTTCTGCATGTTTTTGTGATGCAGATCCTAGTTTGAGTCAGCAGAGAGGATGCGATCGCATGAATTAGCTTGGTTCTATTCCAGGGGAGACGGTGAGTAGTCAATGTTCATGCTGTCCAGTTTACCTTTTGTCATCATACTTGTCTTAGTTGGATTCTGGGCAACTATTTCATAGTCTTACTCCGTTGTGGGTTGTATTTTGTACTTTTCTATCTATAAAGATGCTCTGCAACCATGATACTAGGTTTTGGGGAGTTATTTTCTATTATGTAATTTCATGTTCTTCTCTTTTTATTCCCTTTTTCTCCCTTTTTCTTTTATTCTTGGTATGGCCCATCGCTTTATGCTCTAGGCCAGGATTAGGATTGCCTATAGGTAGGATGTAGATGGCATCATAACTCGATTTTCAGGTTATGAAAGAGTGGTATTAGAGCTCTAGGTTCACTAGTGTCTTTTGATATAGGAGAGAGGGTCTGGTAGAGTCCTGTGAATCATTATGTAAATGTATGTATCCTATTTTTTGTAGGCTAAAGGATCTTTAATAAGGATGAATTTCATTTGAATTTTTCGTGCGAGGTTTCTACTAGTTTCTTGGTTATTCACTTTGGTTTTATTTCTTTGCAGATGGTTCGCACGCATTTTGTATCGGTGGTGATGATGTTTCCTTGAGTCTCTAAAAAGATCCAGTTAGGGGATGAGGTAGACCTAGTGTCTATGGATGAGGCTGGACTAGAGTTACTCCACCTATCCTTCACCTACAAATTTACCTCTACCACAGATGCCACCACCTTCTGACGAGGCACTCATATATGTGGTAGCGTATGATTATTATATTTGGTAGAGCACCCACTGATGAGGGTCATATTTCATCGTAGGGATCAACATAGGTTGCCCTAGCTCTTCCTGCTCAGATGGTACTAGTGGCGGCCATAGTTTCTCTTCAACCTATTCTAGAGGTATCGCCAGTTTAGCCTACATTTCAGCATCAATGTGCAATTTCGATTATGACTTCTGAGGCCTGGAAAATGAATTGTCATTTTATCAGTATGGGGCCTCTGAGATTGTTTGGTCATTCCAGAAGGATCCTTATGAGTTCATTGCAGAGTGCGAGTAGAGGTTGTAGAATTTGCGCTCAAGAGAGACTCGCAGAGTTGATTTCATTGGGTATCATTTAGATGGTCGGGCTAAGGCTTGGTGGAGAGCATATAGAGAGATCAGACCAACAAGGTCAGCACTTATGACATGGATTTAGTTTGTGGATGCTTTTATGGATTAGTATGCTCCCCAGAGTGTTCACGAGGAACTCAGGTATCATTTAATTGACTTGCAGCAGTGATCGATGATTGTTTCTGAGCATGAGGCCCGATTCATAAAGCTTTCAAGTATTGGGATGCTATAATATCTATAGAGGCTGAGCAAGTCTGCCGTTTTATAGCTGGGTTGAGATCAAAGTTACAAATGGATGTCGAGTTATTGTTTGCTCACGGTAGTCTATTTTTGGCGATGGTTGATCATGCTTGTAACATGGAGAGACATTGTTGTTCGGCCTAAGGGGGAGGCGATAAGAGACAATGTTACTAGGGTAATTTTAGTGGGTATCGATCGAGATCATATGAAAAACGCAGACCTCAACAATAGCAGTAGTATTTGGGAAAACTTAAGAATAGTTCACGACTTCTTACCATTAGCCATTGGTGGTTAAAGTAGCCATCCCTCCAGGGGCACATCTACTGGGGTTCAAAGCTGTAGTGCCCACAGTGGTTTGGTTTGGGGTCAGAGGTTAGGGTTTCTATGAGTGTGGTGTGCTAGAACACTATTCTAGAGATTGTCCGCGACATAGGGTTATTCATCTAGTATCACGGGCCGCACAACCACTTTAGAAAGTACCGCTATCGGTTAGAGATGGTCAGTCAGTGACTCGAGGAAGTCATGGTGGGGGACAAAGGGACAGAGTAAGGGATGAGGAAGAGATCAGTAGGGTGCTGGGCACCTATCAGTTTTATGCCATACCTGATAGAGCCCTAGTAGAGGTTTTTGATATAGTGGTTACTAGTATGTTATCTGTTTGTCACAAGCTAGCTTTGGTATTATTTGACCCTGGATCAAAATAATCTCATGTGTTTGGGGATTGTGTGTGAGCATTTACTTGTGCCCATGAGTGTGACTACTCCTGTAGTTGAGCCTATAGTGGTGCATCGGATTCACCGAGCTTGTTTTATGATTATATAGGGGTTGGACGCTGGGGATGTGATTCTGAGCATGGACTGTTATCCCCTCATTATGCGGTTCTGGACTATTTTTCCAAGACCGTTACCTCCGGTGATGTAGCAGGGTCCTATTGGACACTCCCCGATGCCAGTGATATCTAGTATGCAGGTTAGTAGATTTCTAGCCAACGGTTGCATAGATTATTTAGCTTTCGTCCATGACGTGAGAGATGATCCTCCTTCGCCTGAGTCTGTACCAGTTGTTAGAGATTTTCTTGATATTTTAACTAATGAGTTTCCTGGCCTCCTACCCAAGTGTGTTGTTGATTTTGCTATAAAGGTTGAGTCAAGCATCGACCCCATTTCTCTTGCACTTTATTGTATGGATCCGGCGGAGCTCCAGGATTTTACGACTCGGCTTCAAGATTTAATTATTAGGGGCTCTATCGTCCTAGTGTTTCCCCGTGGGGTTCTCCAGTACTTTTTTGAAAATAAAGGCCGGGACTATGCGTATGTGCATTAATTACAGGTAGTTGAATAAGGCTACCATTAAGAATAAGTCTCCTTTGTTGCAGATTAATACCTTTTTATCAGCTTCAGGGTGCAAAAATATTTTCAAAATATTTGTTTAAGGTCGAATTACCACCAGTTGAGGTTCAGGCTAAGGATATCCTAAATACTGCTTTTCAGACCTGAAATGGGCACTATAATTTTCTGTTTATCTCAATTGGGATGACTAATGCCCGACCACATTTATGGATCTCATGACTAGAATTTTCAGGACATATATTTATTTTTTTGTGATTGTGTTTATTGATGACATCCTCATTTACTCCAAGATTTGGGAGATGCATGAAGAGCATTTAAAGGTTGTACTCTAGACCTTGAGTACTAGGCATGTTTACGCGTCTCGAAGTGTGCATTTTGGTTAGATTCTATTGCATTCTTGGGGTATGTTGTATCTGTAGCAAGTATCAGTGTGGATCCAACAGAGGTTTCAACAGTCCGTGATTGGCCTCGTCCTACTATACCTTCATAGATTCGTAGGTTTGTTGGGTTATCTAGGTATTACAGACAGTTTGTGTAGGGATTTTTATCTATGGTAGTTCTTATGATTAGATTGACATGGAAGGATGTTCCTTTCAGGTGGTCAGAGAAGTGTGAGTTTTGAGGCTCAAGGAGTTGCTCACTTAGGCACCAGCATTGTCACATCTAGTTGAGGAAAGCCATATACGGTCTACTGCTATGCCTCTGGTATTGATTTAGGTTATGTGTTGATGCAGCAGGGAAGAGTCATTGTGTATGCTCCACATCAGTCTAAGGTTCATGAGCGCAACTACCTCGCCCATGATTTAGAGTTGGAGGCCATAGTTTTCGTACTCAGGATCAGAAGACATTACCTATATGGAGTTCACTGTGAGATATTTACCGACCACCAAAACCTACAGTATGTATTGAGCTAAAGGGAGCTCAATCTCAGATAGAGGATATAGGTTGAGCTTATAAAGGATTCTGATATCACCATTCTTTACCATCTGAGAAGAGCGAATTTGGTGGCAGATGCTTTGTGTTGGAAGGCAGTTAACATGGGTAGTTTGGCTTCAATATCAGTTTCAGAGATGCTATTAGCCTTGTACATTTAGCCTTTGGCTAACTTATTAGTTAAGATTTGATATATCAAATCCGATCAGAGTTCTTGCACATGTTGAGGATAGACATACTCTTTTTGATCAGATAAGATAGTGACAGTATGATGAAAGATTTTTGGTTTGTATTCAAGAGTTGGTTCTGTGGAGTGATTACAATGATACTTCTTTATACTCTAGCATTATATTATGGATGGGCAGTCATATTTCCGTTCCCAGGGTTGATGATTTGATTTAGACTATTCTTCGTGAGGCCCATTGTGCCAGATATTTCATGCATCTGAATATAGGGAAGATGTGTACAAATTTGAGATTGCACTATTGGTGGAATCGTTTGAGATCTAATTTAACTAGTATTTCCCGATGCTTGAACTGTCAATAGGTAAAGTTTGAGATTCGTAGACCGGTGGTGTATTACAATGACTCCCTATTCCTGATTGGATGTGGGAGAGGATTACTATGGATTTTTTTTGAACTCCCTCATACTTCCAACAGTCATGATTGTATTTAGGTCATTGTGGATCGATTGAACAAGTCCGCCCACTTTTTACTGACTTCATCATCTTGTGGCATAGAGAAACTCTTAATTTAGTATGTTAAATACGTTCTTCGTATGCATGGAATGAAACTTTCTATCATATCAGACAGGGGTAAGCAGTTTACTTCATGGTTCTGGAGGACTGTACAGTGAGAGATAAGTATAAAGTGTTGAACCGAGGTTGGTTCACGAGAATCGTCCCTTTATGTTTTGATTGATGACTAAACCATTAAGTCAAAGATTCGATGTTAATGAATCACTTCACAAG
>JBDJHY010696092.1:0-15849 GCA_039654485.1 Withania somnifera | reverse complement strand
ATATCATTGTGATTGAGTATTGATCCATATAAAACTTGAGGTACATTCATATTTTCTTCAAAATAAAAGAATAACACAAAGTAAATATTACGTGGTAACTATTAAACATAGCTTTTACATACACTTTTATTTATTTACAAGTCTTATAGAGATACACATATACATGTTATTAAAATGATAAAACTTAAAACTATTTATATTATCAGGGGACCATCACCTATTTGGTGATCCACTTTTCCTTTAGGGAAAACAAATCAGCTACATCAAGTTGTATGAGTTCAATATTATCTTCGGTGATAAAATTTGTCTCTGCTTTATTTTCCTTACTTTTCAGGGATGCTTGATATATTTGGACCAAACGCTTCGACGCACGACAGGTGCGTGACCAGTGTCCTTTTCCTCCACACCCGTGGCACAAATTTTATGAATTTTTCTTGGGTATTGTATCATACCTCTCAACCCTCCTTTTTGGTCGTTGGGTCATTATTTATTGTAAGACGACCACCGCGACCATCATTTCTTCTTCGACCATGGCCATGACCACGTCTAGGGCTACGTCCTCTTCTATGCTGTTGAAAATTTGCCTCATTCACTTCAGGGAATGGAGCAGATCCAACAGGTCGATTTTCATGGTTTTTCATTAGTAGGTCGTGATGTTGTTGAGCAACCAGAAGGTGTGAGATTAATTCAGAATATTTTGTGAAACTCATACCTCAATATTGCTGCTGCAGGACAATATTCGATGCCGGAAAGGTGGAATAGGTCTTCTCAAGCATATCATGATCAGTGATATTTTTCCTGCATAACTTTAACTGTGAAATAATTCTAAACATGACAGAATTATATTCAATTATAGTTAAAATCTTGTAACCGTAGATTCAACCACTCACGACGAGCCTATGGAAGAACAACCAACTTCAGGTGGTTGTATATCTTTTAAATGATTCCACAAGGCAAGGGGGTCTTTTACCGTTAGATATTTCACTTTCAAACCCTCGTCAAGATGGTGACAGAGAAATATCATCGCCTTGACCCGATCTTGGACCGATGCCTGATTTCTATTTTTTATGGGGTCTGTCAGACCCATCGCATCTAAATTCAGCTCGGCATCTAGTGCCAACGAAATGTGGCCTTTACCTGATATATCGAGGGTAACAAATTCAAATTTATTGATATTAGACATTATAATAAAATAAAAGTATTACCTTCTTTTATACCTTTTACAATATTTGCTCAAACCGGCAGAGTTTCGTGCTGATAACATGTTATAAAATAAAATACAATACAAAACCAAATAAATTCCAAAAGTGGAAAGTTTCTAATATAGAAAAGTTTCTAAATTTGGAAAACACTAAAATATCTTCTAAAAATAGAAAAATTAAAATTAAAAATTCAGTCATTCTATGCCTATATATAACCTTCATGGTTGGTGACACATGACATTACAAACCATTAATCATCAATCATGTTGTCACGTGACTAAACCTTATTTTTTGCCACATCGTCATACTCATTAACTTCCAACAATAAGCTGATTCTTTCCAATAAAACCGACAAAAGCACTAATCATTCGCACAAAACTGAAATTAATTATGACTTAAGTACTAAACTTCCACAACAAAATGATGATTATTAAGAAAAGTATAATAATGAAGGGGGATTAGGATCTTTAGTTCAAAAGAAAGAATGATTTAGGCATTTGACTGATAGTTGCAGGGAATCACCTAGTAAAAGTAAAGAAAATCTTACAGCTTTACAGGGCAAAAACAGCGAAAGGTTGGAATGAACGTAAAAATAAAGTGAAATTCAGATCTAGGAACATGTGATGGTGTTAGATTGACCACAGAAGAAGATTCTGGTGGTGCACTGATAATTCTGATAAGCACCTATTCCTTTATTGGGAATTAGAAGTTATATTTATCTTTTTTGATATTATGTATGGACCAATATATATATCATGGCAAATTCTTTAAAAGAATTGTGTCTTTTACAATGAAATTTGATAACTGGGTTTCTAAATTGAGCTTTGAAAATGAAATCGTTTTGGTAGAAATTACTTCTTACAACAAAGTCAAATCTTTCATATTCAATTCAAATTAGTCAGGTCATAAATCGGGTATCGAATAAAGGTGAGAAACCAACAAAAAATGTGCTAGATTGTTATCAGGATCGAGCGAATAAATATGCTTGATATTTACCCCAAAATGAGAAATTTAAATGCAAAATCAAACTAGTCGAGTTCAAAGTTATATGAACACGACCAGGCAAACCAAATGATTCTTTTGTTTTAGAAAAAGATAGTGTTAGATTGTGTCCAGGGTCAAAAGAATAAACTATGTTTGAATTAACTAGCAACATGAATTTTTTGATGCAAATTTAAATTAATCAAGCATTAAAATCGATATAAAACATTAAATTAAAAATCAAAATAGATGGTGTTGAATTGTGATCATTCCTTAAGATCAAAAACAAAATATATTTGAAATTCACCTATAAAGTGAACTTTTTGACGTGAGTTGATATTAATCGAATTCAAAAGAGATATCAAATAAGAAATTAAAAAAATAGTGTTAGGATTGTGATCTAGCCTCGGGGTCAAGAGAAAAGACTAATTAACTGTCTAGAATTAGTTTTCCAAGTGAAGACAAAAAAACATACTGTAGAAAATGCACTTCTCTGGCCAAAACGAGAAAAAGGTTAATGTTACAATTGATAATTCTGCTATATGGGGTACAAATTTTTGGACTTAACAAAAAAAATTAAAAAAATTGCTCGTTGACTCCTTTTTTATGTCATTATATCATATTTTATAAAATAAATTCACTTACGGCCTGTTTAACTTTACGAATAATTTTTTAAAAGTTAAAGTTTCAATAATTTTTAACTTAAAAAATTAAAAGAAAGCGATAACTTACTTTTAACTTTTTATAAATCAATTTTAATTAATTAACTTATAATCAAAGTAAAAAAAAAAAAATCGTTAATCAAGTAAATTTTATACTACTATAGTCAATCCTCCCGTCTTTTCATTTTTGTAAATAGTAGTCTTGTTTCCTTCCTTTTTACCTTCAAGGAGGAGGATCACTTAATTGGTAGCATAAAATAACAAAATTTGATGAATTTTGAAAGATGTGTTGTATAAGAAAGTTTTTGCCAGTCTTGCATCTCTTAGAAAAAATTTAAATATTAAATAAATGATCTTTTGTCCAATGGTGAAGAAAAGAAATTAAAAGGACTATAGTTCTTGACAACTAATGTCAAGCATTCGTTATTAAAATGGAAATCGTTTGATTTATTGCAATTATTATTTCTAATTAATATTGCAATAAATGTCTTTTTAGACCACTAAATGAGTCCTATTTTTACCAACTTAAAGGATCAATAATGTAAAAAGTTAAATTTAAGAGACTGTATTAAACCTACTCATAAACAAGGCACCAATTTTTTCATCTTCTTGAAATAACTACTTGTTTAAGCATAATGGTCTTCTAAGTGTGCTTAAATATAGTAGTATTGTGCCTATTTCTTAATTTTAGTTTAATGCAATTTTAGTAATTATCGAAAACACATTGCATTTCCATCGACCAAATAACGCATACTAAAAAATCAACGACTTTCTAAATAAATAAATAAAAAAAAAATAAAGTATAAAATCACCCTTCATATACCTAACTTTTATTGGTTCTTTTTTTTCCCTCAAGGCGGGTGTAAAAATAAATTCATTCAGTGTATGATATTAATTTTGAAATTCAATAAACTTTAATTTTGTGCATGAAAGTTCACTATAAAAATAAATATTTTTATCAAAGACAACTTCACATAAACTTTAATTTGTTTGTATTGGATTCTTTAACATGTATGGTATGTGGTGGAAGAAAACAAAAAAACAAATATTGAAGTTCCATTTTAAATTTAAAAAATAATTTATAGCTTATTTTTTCATTTGGCTTTTCACTTTTGTAATTGTTTTTAAAGGCAAGCAAGTAATAAAATTGTTTTATATGTTCATCGTAATTCTATTTTCAGGTCCAATAATCTATAAGCTCATGTTTGATCATAAATTTTAAAGTAAAAACCTGAAAGTTTGAATCTTTGAAACGTCCCTTCGAAGATATCCGATAAAAAAAACTTTGAAATTACATTTTTATCCCAAGCAATAGACGAACGCATATCCTTATGATTTTATTTTCTAATTATTGTATTTTGTAAAATTTTCTGAGGCCACAATCTTTCCTCAACGTGAAAAATTCAATTCAATTGAACAATATTTCGCAATTTTTGTGATCTTATCATTCATACATACATAAATAAATTAATAAATAAATAAATAAGATAAGTTATAATGTGTCCATTCAATTTATAAGAAAATTGACTTATGAGACTTTTATCGAAAATTTCTTAAACATGTGCTGCATTTTAAAATAACAATTATAGACGTCAATCTCAAACAATGTACTATAATTCATAAATAATTAAATTACTTTATTTTTCTTATAATTTCAAAAGTTAATTGGGTTGGGTTTTATATATGTTCAATATGAAATGTACAAAAGGAAAATCAATAAAAAATAGTAGGAATAAATTTAGAGGGGAAATGAAATTTAAAATAAAGTAGAATTTACTTTATGGAAGATCATTTCTCTCTCATTGGTAGGAAAAAGGAACTTACTTGACTTTATATTGAGTTTAACATCTTCTAGCTAATACTGAGTAAGAAGAAGATGAGGATTGCGCCATCGTCATCGCTCAGCTGTTATTTGATCCAAAGTTAAAACTCAATATGCGGGCGCACATGCACCAATGCTCGGACATTATTCCAGAGACTGTTCTGAGATGAGTTGGGCTGCACATGGGCGCAGCACATCTGAAACCATGCAACTTTTGCTGAAAAGTTGCACAGCAAAAGTTGTAATTTACTAAACCTTTGCATATCTTCTTAAGAGGTGTTTGTTATTTATAAATATCTGATTTCTCTTCAAATATTGGTACCGAAAAATATTCATTTTCTTCTACATTTCTTAGAATCAAAATCGAGGGTAATTTTCTACCATTGAGTGATTCGTTGCTCTACAAAATTTAAGGTCTCATTATTCTTTAGAATTGATCATTTTAACCTAGAAGGATATATTTCGTAACATCGAATACTTGAGGGAATAATTTCCTTAAGAGCACGCTGTATATTCAGTGGATTTGATCGTTTCTCACTTCATTTCCTTCTTTAGGTAAAGTTTTGAAGTTTTGCATGTTATTATTCATTTTATAATACAAATTTTATTTGTTCCCGAAAGTAACAATCTTAAGGAAACTAATGTTCTTGTTAAATTTATATTTGGTTCTTAGAGATTGAAACCTTTGTGATTTTTTACTCTGTTTGAACTTATATTCTTATTCAAAGTATATAAAAATTTCATCAAAATATTCAAGTTCATTCCGGTAACGATTGAAAAAATATACAAATTTCATCATTAACTCGAAGAACAATTTGGTAAGAAGTAAATTATGTTGTGGTCTTCTTAATCCTGGCTTGGAGTTTTTGCTCCTATTGGACTTTATCTTGATACGAAGAGTATAAAACTTCATCAAGGTTCAAAGTTCGTTGTTAATGATTTGAAAAATATAAAAACTCCAACGCTAATTTGAGCACCATTGTACTCTTTGGTTTAAAGAGTATGAAAACTTCACCGATTGAATAAGTTGGGCTACTCGACTTGAATAGTATAAAAATTTCGTTGAATAGCATGTTTACTTAATTTAAAAAATATAAAAATTTAGTTGAGAGACTTGGTTGGCTATTTGATTGAAAGAGTATAAAAACTTTACCGAATAGTTTATGTAGTCGGTTCGAAGGATATGAAAACTTTATTGATTTGTTGATTTTTGTGGTGCATTAAATTTTTCAGAATTTGAGAAATTGATGATTTAAGCAAAGATAACAATTGAAACAGAACTGGATTGTGATCCTTTTGTAGATGATGTTGTCCCTACGACAACAACAATGGCTTTAACAAGCCATACAAATCTTGTCCTTGCAATAAATTCGGAAAAACATGATGAAACTAATGAGAAAGGTTATATGAAAAGTTTACTCTCGTGAGTGCAAATCTTTTTGAAGAGATGACTCCAAATAGTAAGAAGAGGAAGAACTTTTGTAGACAACAGAAGTGGTGGAACAAGAAAGGTTCAAAGGCAATTACTATAACTGTAAAAATATTAGCCATAAGGCTCCGGATTATCGAATTTCAAAGTAGAATAAGAAGAAGAATCAGAAAAATAGGGAGAAGGCAAATGATAAGATTGAAGATCTTTACGTCATGCTCAGTAAATGCAGTCTTGTTGGAAATCCAAAAGAATGGTGGTTTGACTCGGAAACCATTAGACATATTTGTGCGGTCAAATAAGCTTTTGTATTTCCGCAAATCATGAAGAAGAAATCTTCATTGAAAACATTGAAACAACCAAAGTTGAAGGAAGTGGGAAGATATTCTTGAAAATAACTTCCGGCAAGGTGTTGGCTCTCTGTAATGTTCTCCATGTTCCTACTATTAGGAACAACTTGGTTTCTGTTGCACTTCTCGTTGAAAACGGGTTTAAGTTCGTATTTGATTATAAAAAAGTTGTAATAAATAAAAATAAAATATTTGTAGGAGATGACTACCTAAATGAGGGTCTCTTTAAATAAATGTAGTGGTTGTTAATGATATGAACAATGTTTTAGCTTTTTCTTACTTGCTTGAGTCAAATAATTTATGGCATTCTCGTTTGGGATATGTAAATTATATAGTGTTACATAAAATGATTAGTTTAGTATACCGCTTAATTTGAGTGAAATAAATCACAATGTCAAGTGTATGTGGAATCAACATTTATAAAACATCCTTATAAGTATGTTAAAAGAAATTCAAAACCCTTAGACTCTTAGTTCACATCGATATTTGTGATATGAAGTTAATATCATTTCGTAGTGGGAAGAAATATTTCATAACTTTTATTGATGATTGTACTCGATATTGTTATGTTTATTTGCTTAAAGTTGAAGAAATTGAAGCATTTAAACAATATAAAACTGAAGCTAAAACTCAATTGAACAAAAAGATAAAGGCAATAAGAAGTGATAGGGGTGGAGAGTATGAATCTTCTTTTGAAGAGATATGTTTGAAAAATGGAATTGTTCAGCAAACAAATGCTCCATATTAATCAAATGGTATTGCAGAAACAACTAACAAACTTTGAAAGAAATGATCAATGCATTATTGATAAGTTCTGATTTACCGCAAAGCTTGGAGGAGAAGACTATTCTCATAGCTAATCGGATACTCAATAGAGTTTCCCATAGCAAGACACAATCGACTCCATATGAAAAGTGGAAAGGAGGAAAATCCAACTTTAAATATTTCAAAGTACAGGTGTGTTTAGCTAAAATCCAAGTTTCTACACCTGAAAGGGTGAAAATAGAACCGAAGACTGTGGATTGTGTCTTTATGGATATGCTATAAACAGTAAATTATGTCGCTTTTTGGTTCACAAATTTGAACATCCACACATTCAAGTTAATACGGTAATGAAATTAGACAATGTTGAATTTTAGAAACACATTTATCCGTATAAAATAAAATATGAGTCGTCGAGTAAAGAAGCTAAATGACCTTAGAAAGAACCAAAGAAAGATGAAGTGGATGAAGAGAATCCAAGACGTAGAACACGTCAAAGGATAGATACTTCATTGTGACCGTATTTTGTAACATTCTTGCTTGAAAATGAGCCTCGAACATTTAAAGAAGTCATGTCTTCTTTAGAGTCATTATTTGAAAGAAGCGGTCAACAACGAGAGTGAATCAATTTTAAGTAACCATACTTGGAAATTGGTTAATCTTCCTGCAGAAAATAAGCCTTTAGGATCTAAATGGATCTTTAAAATAAAAATGAAGCTGATGGAACTATTGACAAGTATAAATAAATACTTGTTGTCGAAGGTTATAGACAAAAAAAGGTCTTGACTATTTTGACACTGACTCACTAGTAACAAGAATAACATCTATTCGGATGTTAGTTTCACTCGCTGCGGTATATGATCTTGAAATCCATCAAATAGATGTAAATACATCTTTTTTAAATGGAGAGTTGGAGGAAGAGATTTACATAGAACAATCGGAAGGTTTTGTGATTCCTGGTAAAGAAAGAAAGGTGTATAAACTTGTGAAGTAACATGATGGACTAAAACAAGTACCCAAACAGTAGCATGCAAAATTTGACTAAATAATTTTGGTAAATGGGTTCAAAATTAATGAGTATGATAAATGTGTCTACATTAAAAACACTCTGAATCATTAAGTCATTGTTTGTCTGTATGCTGATAATATGTTGATCATCAGTAGAGACGGTTCTTACATAAATGCTACAAAATAAATGTTGGCAAACAAATTCGATATGAAAGACTTAGGAGTTGCTGATATAATCTTAGGGATAAGAATTCATTGAATTCCTCAAGGGTTAGCATTGTCACAGTCTCATTATATTGAAAAAGTATTTGATAAGTTCAAGTATTTGAATTTAAATATTGCTAAGACCCTAATGGATGTGAGCTTTGCATTTCAAAAGAATGAAGGTGAAAGAGACTTACAATTGGAATATGCACGAGTTTCGAAAAGTTTAATGTATCATGAATTATACGCGACCAGATAAAGCATGTGCTTAGTAAACTCAGCCGATTAGATGACAAAGAAACGAGTTATGAGGTATCTAAAGCATACTCAAAACTATGTTATGCATTATAACAAATATCCTGTGGTGTTTGAAGGATATAATGATGCAAATTGAATTATCGGGTCTTCAGAAGTCAAATACACAAGTGGGTATGTATTTACTCTTTGTGGAGGATCAGTTTCTTGTCAATCATCCAAACAAACATGTATCAGTCGCTCCACAATATAATTTGAAATCATAACTTTAGATAAGGCCAGTGAAATAACTTAGTGGCTCCGGAATTTCTTGGAAGATATTCCGTTCTGGCCCAAATCGTTGGTACCCGTATGCATACACTATGGTAGCCAAACATCAATTGGAAGGGCAGGGAGCACTATGTATAATGGTAAATATGGTTAAAGGATGATCGTGTGACTTGTATTTGTCTAGGTGTACAAATAAAGTTCGACGGTTCAAATAATTCATATCTACCTATTGATTAAGTGCATCCGATAGTAGTTCACTATGAAAAGTCCAACGAAAAACCTACTTATCCAGATGCGATCAGTCTTTGCTGGTAATCATAAATTTGTCCGTATATTCTTTGTGAAATATATCTATTCTCCATTCATATAGGGGATTTTTGAGTTTTATATATGTTCAATATGAAATATATAAAAGGAAAGAGAATGAAAAATGCGGAAACAAATTTTAAGGGAAATAAAATTCAAAGTAAAGTATAGTTTACTTTATGGAAGCTCATTTATCTCTTACTGGAATGGGAGAAAGGAACTCACTTGACTTTATATTGAGTTTAACATCGTCTAGCTAATAGTGAGCTAAGAAGAAGATGAGGATCACGTCGTCTTCATTGATCAACTTCGGCTTTGAATTTGGCAAATGATCGATCGAGAGACTAGCTTTTTGAAAAAAATTCATTTAATATTAATTGTATAGCTATTATTTGATCTAAAATTAAAAGTCAACATTTTTCGCCGCACATGCACCAAAGGGATGCATCCCTTCGGTTTGCAATTTTGTTCCAAATGCGGAGGGAATGTGCAGCCACCCATGACCATTTGCGGGTTGTACATGGATCCGCATATTATTCCAAAGACTATTTTGAGATGCGATGGACCATATGAGGCCGTACATGACAACGCCATATCTTAAACCATACAACTTTTGCTGAAAAAGTGCAACTTTCCTAAACCATCGAATCTGTCTTATGAGGTGTTTGTTCGCTATGAATATCTGATTTCTCCTCAGCTATTGATACTGAAAAATATTTATTTTCTTCTACATTTCTTACAATCAAAATCTAGTGTGTTTTGCTACCATTGAGTGGTTCGTTGTTCTACCAAATTTAAGGTACCATTATTCTGTATAATTTATCATCTTATCCTGGGAGGATATATTCCGTAACTTCAGGTACTTGAAAGAAATAATTTCCTTAAAGACACACTTTATATTCAGTAGACTTGATCATTTCTCACTTCATCTCTTTCTTTAGTTAAAGTTTTAAAGTTTTGCATGGTTTCCCGTTGTAATTCATTTTATATTATTTGTATCCCAAAGTAACAAAATATATGAAAATATATGCAGACATTAGATCAAAGAAATGAAGCTTTTTGATATTTAAATCATAATATCACAAATTCAAACCATTAAGCTGAGAATTTGAATCATCGAACATATTTAAATCGTACATATTCAAATTATTGTGTTACAAATTCGAATCATCGATCATATCTAAATCACACGTAGTATCACAAATTCAAATTATTGAGTCGCAAAATTTTAATCATCGATCATGTTTAAATCATACGTATTATCACAAATTTAAATTATTGTGACACAAATTTGGATTATCGATCATATTTAAATCGTACATAGTATCATAAATTTAAATCATTGTGTTACAAATTTGAATCATCGATTATATCTAATCGTACGTAATAGCATAAATTCAAATCACTGTGTCACGAATTTGAATCATTGTGTCGCAAATTTGAATCATCGATTGTATCTAAATCGTACATAGTATTATAAATTCAAATCATTATTTCACGAATTTGAATCACTGATCATATTTAAGTCATAGTACCACAAATTCGAATCATCGAGATATCGACCATGGCCGAATGTTGCAACAATTGAATGGTACGATTGTATCGACAATTTAACGGTAAGATTATACCAATAATTATTGTGGTTCATAGGATTAGAGCCTTAGAGGCGATTGTTTGATAAAAAAAGATTCACAAATATTTGGAACTAGCTTATTTGCATAAGAAAAACACTTTGTGAACCACTTTTAATAAAATGGGATTAGACCAATAACTTCGGTTAGTTGATTATTTTTTTATATTTCAACTAACTTCATAAAAATTGAATAATTTAAGAGATCATGACATGTTTGAAGAATCTAGAAGATCTTGCTCTTTAATTCACGTGCTACAAAATCACAAATTGTACCACCTAGTTGAAAAAGTAGCCAAGATTATTCAAACTTATAGTTTATATTATACAATGATGTTAGACTAGGCATACAATTAAAAAAAATTGTGAAATTTATAATTCAAAATCAATCATTGAAATTTATGTGATTAAAATATCTAATTAAGAATAAAGTAATTTTTTTATTAAATTACTTTTAAATAGAAAAAATACATTATTTCTTGAACAATTAAAAAAAATATGTTACGTAAAATAGTTATCTTTATAAGGAATTTGAAAAAGTAATAGTTATTGTGGTATAGGCCAAATTTGAGATTTAGCTTTATAATTTTATCTTTATAAGTTTGATAAAGAAATAAAAATGTATGTTAGACCCTGCTATACATTTTATTATATTTTTTATTAAGTTGGGTGTCTAGAAAAAATAATTTCTTTTATAGAACACAAGATACAAATGAGATATACATATATGCTATTCATCTTCAAACAACAAGATCAACATACATTTGTATTTCACTAATATTAATTAAGTAGGTAGGGAGGTTAGATGTCCTTTTGCAGACGTTCACATAACCTGCTATTTAATGTGGAGAAAAAAATAACCTATACCATATAATCTCTGAATTTGTGACCACTATTTATGAATAATAGTAGTGTTTAAGTGAGTCATTTCTATTAAATTAAATTAAATTCTGCTACCAAAAAAGGTCTCAGTATTCAATTCACTCACTTCTACTTAAATGTAATATGCTATAAACGGCTGAAATGAACTGTAATTTATTTTATTCTATTTTTAATTAACTGAAAAGGCTGAGATAGTATTTAATTTACAGTACTATTTGTAGCAGTTGCAGCACTTATACTTGCAGATTGTATATATGGACTTAGGAGTAGTTTGGTGAGCACACCAAATTATTTTGGGAGAAATTATAATTTCAAGTCTATTTATATCATATGACGGAAGGAATAAATGAAAAAAATTCCAAAACTAAATTTAATATCTGATTTATACAATATTTAATTGATCGTATAGCTTAATTTCGGGATAAATTTATCCAATCAATTAAACATGATATAAGTTTAGTACCAAATTTAATTCGTTTGACTATCCCATCTCAAAATAGTTATCGTGTTTTTTATTTATATGGTCTTAAAAAATGTTTGACAAGTCATCCACGCGTTCAATATAAAAAATTGCATGTAACTAATTTATGTCCTTAACAGCTTAAATTTAAAATTTAATTTAAAACACTATGGTTCTATAACAGTGTCAACAAACAAAAATTAAACTATGCAAGTGGTTTCATTCAAAAGAAAGTAAAGTGCGATGGATTAAAAGTAACTTCAATAAAAAAACAAATATTTCTATATAGTCAACATGAAAGAGAAAAGAACATGCTTAATTGGTTAAATACTAGTATTCCCTTTATGCTAAATGACTTATAGTTTTACATAATGAAAGAAGAACGTGTCTATTAAAATAGAATATATAGAATAGAAGGGCAATTTGATTTACAAAGTATTCCCACTCACTCATGTATAGTTCGAAGAGCGGTCGCACTTTAAGACATGATTTATACAACATATTATTATTAGCATATATTATATTTTAAAATTATTTTAATTTTTTTATTTAATTTTATAACCTAGCTTAAACTATTCTTGTGTATTTTTTTTTATGATTAATACAAATGAGAAGGCTCTAGAATTCTTCTCTATGTTTATATGGTATCAAGAGTTAGGTTTCATAGATTCTTTTTACTTGATAAAAGAAGTTAACATCCAGCCGACAGTTTCCGTGGTGAGTTCTTTTTTTGAGATTTTTTTTTGGATATTTCATGCGATTTTTATGTTGCAGAATTGGCATTTCTTCGATTTTTCTTCTGATTTGGTCTAGTTCACATTTGTTTGTTGGATTTTTTCGATTTGGGAGTACTCGAATCTGTTGGTTGGACTATTTGGGACTTTCGATTTCTGTTTACTTTGGGATTTCAAGAGTTGATATTTGGAGATTTTGGATTCATCATGGCTTGCAATGATGATCCGCTTCAGACGATTAGTGTTCGGTTGGATGATACGAACTACACGTATTGGAGTTATGTTATGAAGAATTTTTTGCGTGGAAAAAAAGTGGAGTTATGTCACACGTTTGAAGGTTAAGCCTACAAATGAAGAGGATACCGATTATGGTACCTTGTTCGAAACATGAGAGGTTGACAATTCAAAGATCATCACATGGCTCAACAATTCTGTGACGCATTCCATTGGCATTCAGTTGGCCGAGTACGAGATGGTCAAGGAGGTCTGGGATCATCTATCTAGATTGTACACACAACCTAATTCTGCCAAACAATATTAGTTAGAGATGGATTTTCGCATACTTCAACAGAAATCCATCTCCAACAGGATGATAAGAGTATTTAAGAACTTTATTCTGCCAAGTCTAATCCCTAGGAAAAGTTGGTTCTTACTGAGTTTGTAAAGCTATGAGAATTTGAACCGAATATCGCTCGTAGAGAAGAACAACGTTTGGTACATTTTCAAATAGCCCTTCGAAATGATTTAAAGGATTGCGTGGTACAATTCTGCATCATCCTCCTTTCCGGTCTGTTGATTCTATGGTTAATAATCTATTAGTAAAAGAGATTTACCTTTGGTTTAAGGTCGATAAGGGATCTGTTCCACCTGCGATTCCATCTGTGTTTGCTTCCCTACATCGACCACCATCTAGCAACCAAAATAGGCCTCCTAAGGTCTCTCAAGATGAGTGTGCTTTCTGCAAGCATAAGGGTCACTAGAAGGCTCAATGTCTATTATTGCTAAGTAAAGGTAAGAAACGTCAGCAACAACCACCACCTCAGCAAACATGGCCACCACATACTGCTCCATAAACATACCGCCCACCCCAGTCCAATAATGCAGTTGTTGCCCCATCTTTGGATCCCTATATGCTTGAGCAGTTTCAGCAGTTCATTACCTCACAACCTCATGCCATGTCAGCCTCCTCTCATACAGGTTTGTCTTTATCTGGTGCTTCGGGTATATCCTCTCTTTTATGGATCTTGGATTCTGTTGTCACATCATATGTCTTTTTATATCAATTCATTTGAGTCTGTTAACTCTGCACTATTTTTGTCTGTCATGACTATCGATGGTACCCCCAATGCCATTGGCAGAAATTGGCTCTGTCCGTACATCTTGTTTATCTCTCTCAGATGTATACCATATTCCCAGTCTTATTTTAAACCTTGCATCTGTTGGTCAATTGTGTGTTTCTGATCGCTCAATTCTTTTTACCTCTAAAAATTATTATGTATAAGAGCTTCGATCTCAAAAGGTGATTGACATAGGCCGTTGGAAATAGGGACTCTAATTTTGGATTAGCTTAAAATATCATATGTTGCTGCCTCCAGTATTGATTTATTGTCTTTTCGTTTGAGTCGTTCATCTTCTGATTTTTATCTTTCGCATTCTCGTTTGGGTCATATTTATGCTTTCTGTTTAACGTTTTTGGTGTCTACAGGAGCTCTAGGTCATTTGGATAGTCATGATATTTCTGATTGTAGTGGTTGTAAATTGGCTAAATTTTTAGCCTTGCCGTTTTATAAAAGTATTTCTTTTTCTCTTGCACCATTTGATCTTGTGCATTCTGATGTGTGGGGATCCTCTTCAATATCCACCAAAGGGGGTTCCAAATATTATGTTTCATTTATTGATTATTTCACTTGTTATACTTGGGTTTATCTGATGGAACGTAAATTTAATTTTCTTATCATATTCAGTAACTTTAGAGTTCTTGTGAAAACCCAACACTTATGTGTCATTAAACGTTTTAGGTGTGATTTGGGAGGTGAGTATACTTCAAATAAAGTTTCTCAGTTACTAGTTTCTGATGGGACTCTGCACTAATCCTTGTGTACAGATACTCCATAATAAAATGGTTTTGCCGAAAGGACACACTGTCATCTCGTTGAAACAGCTCGTTCGTTCTTGTTGTCATATGAGATTCCTAGTATTTTGGGGGGAAGCAGTTCTTACTGCTGCTCATATGATCAACCGAATTTCAATTTCACAAAATTCAAGTTTATTTCCCTTTGAAAAGTTGTATGGTCATTCACCTGATTATTCTTTATTGGGTTTTCTTGGTTGTACTTGCTTTGTTCTACGACTACACGTTGAGCACAATAAAATTATCTTCTTGATCTGCTTTGTGTATCTTTTTAGGTTATGGTATTGGTAAAAAAAGATATCGTTATTTTGATCCAGTCAATCAAAAATTGTATGTCTCGCCCCATGTTGTGTTTTTAGAGCATATTCCATTTTTCTCTGTTCCTACTATCTCTAATCACATGACATGGTCATATTTTGCTCGCGTTGATCCTTTTGGCGCCGACCCCGATGAAGCTCTACCTGATAGTTTGATTTACGAGTTATCTACCTCTCATGCCCCTACTCCTATGACCACCCAGTTGCCGGATAAGATTGTGGATCTTTCTCTACATCAGTCCATCTGTACTCGTAAGTCCACTAAACTTCCTGACTTTGAATACTCACCTTATTCTACCTCTTTCTCTTTATTTGTTGCGTCTATTCATCGTTTTTCTAGCCTTCGTTCTATAAAGAAGAAGTTCGCAATCACCTTTGGTTGGCTGCTAAGGCTGAGGTACTACTATTCTACACTAGACACGTATATGGAATTTGGTACCATTG
>JBDJHY010695654.1:0-15850 GCA_039654485.1 Withania somnifera | reverse complement strand
CATATCAGTTTAAAAATCATATCTCTTAAAATATTTAGAGGATATTCTGTTAAGAAATCATTTACTCCTAGGCTATTATCCTTTAAAAATTCAGGTGAAAAAAGAACTAGGAAAGACTAAGCCAGGAAGGTTGATATCTCCAGTGATCTGAAGATCTAATAAGAGGTATGTTTTTAATCAATATGTTTCTGATTATAATTTTGATAAGTGTATATTCTGTGTTTATGGTTTTATTAGAATGAATCTTTCTAACAGTAAATAACATGATATATAATGTATCTTAGACCTAAAAATAAAAATGAACAAGTTTGAAATATTAATTGTTTCCATTATTATTATTTTACTATCTATATTACCTATTTACCATCTATATTCCATCATTTTTTAAGGTTAATAGATGGACAAAGATCCGAAGCAGAAATTGGTATATCCCAAGTTGTTGAAGGCTTGTGAGTTATAATATAGGACAACATCAGTTTTAGGAACATTAATAATATCCATCCTACGATACTCAATTATGTGTGATATGATCATCCCATAAGGAACATTTGAAGGACCACTAGGGATAGAAATCATCTTATTAATTATTAGGTTTGTTAGCTTGAACTAACTTTTGGTGACAAGACAAAAAGTTACGAGAGTATCCACTGTAGACAATTTTAAGAAGTATTTTTTCCTTGGTAAAAGAGTGATTACAACAATATATGAGATAATGTAGTGCTCAGGACATGTCCTGAAGCCAATATTTGAGATGATGGCTAAAACATGGTATGAAGATAAATGATGAAGCCCTAGGTTTAAATAGGAATTTAAGAAAGGTGATGGCTATTTATGTGATATAGTCATTAGAATTATCCCAGTGAACCATCACATATAGAAGATAAAGATTAGAAGAGCATGTTATCAGAACTTCAGCAAGAGTATAACTGTTACAAATATTTTGGTGGTTTAAAAGACTTATTGGGAATGGAAGAGTTATCTTTTCATAATCACTCATGAATTTTCAAGCATTCAATAATAAAGGATATTCACATTTAAAAATATAGCCAAAAAACTAGTTAGCTTTTCATACCTTTGTTTTACTGCAATCTTACCATCCTTTGTACAAGTCATACTAACAATTCAGAGTACTTTCAATATTTATTTGAGCAGACTAAGTCTTAGTTGACTTATCTATCTTGTCAGTCGATTCTTAATCCAACAAATTTACTTATGGTATATTAACATTATCTTTTAGAGAACTTATAGACTATACAGCTTTTAGTATTACAATCTAAAGTATATACTACAATAGATTTGCACATAATAGATAATTTATATTCTTATGGGATTAATATCAAATCTTATTAGATCAAGAAATTTTAAGTCTAGTACTATTCTTCTTGTAGAGATTATCCTGCAATCACATAATTAGTGTTTCTTAGATACCAAAGTATTTTTGGTCCTTTTTTATTAGAGAAAATACACTATCTATGGGTTTATATATATATCTATTTCCCTGATAAGAAGTAATGAAATTTACAGTTGACATATCTATGACCATCAAATCTATAATGATAACACGGATGTCATATATATTTACAAAACTGATCATTTTTACTAGACATATATTATCAAAGTCTTTTGATGGTTTCCTTTGTTGGTGCTTTATAATGGACCATCTCTTATAATCTGATAATATTTTTTCAAGTAATTTTTTCTTATAAAAATCCATTTTTTCTTTTGAAGGAAACCAATAGTCTTTGTTGATCCATTCTGAATCAGGTATAATCAAATCTATTATACCCTTGTAGAGACTATAGTTGCAGTGTTTAGAAGCACTTAATCATCATTTTCATGCATGGTTATGAAGCAGATATTTAAAGATTCATTTTTCTAACCTTCAGAATAGTCTTTATCAATCCATCTTCTTAATGCCTTACTTCATGAGAGCCTTTTGAAAGATCTTGTTTTAGTTTCTGGATAGTCAGTAGAAAAATGCCCAAGCTTTTTGCATTTATAACATCTTCCGTCATTTCTTGACTGCTCAGGACTATTCTTGTCTTTGCACTAACTTTGGTTGTTCCTTCTACTGATTTTGGCACGTAGTAATTTGTTTACCACAGATCTTGTGATAAGAGAAATATCCTCTTCTTCTTCTTCTTCTTCTTCATTACTGAAATCATTTGTTTCTTTGAACGCAACAATCTTTTTCTTGCTCTCCTCCTAGTTTCGTTTGTTGAGATATGTTTTTATAAGGTGATTAAATCACTATGAGTTCATCATATTCAAAATCATTTATATCTATAATTTCAATTGAAACAACTTTATCATGCCATTATTTTGGAAGACTTATAAGGATTCAGTAATAAGATATGTTTTTCCTACAACTTTGAGTTCTACAATGATCTTGCTAAATTTGGCAAGCATTTCTTTAATGGTTTCTTCTTCTTTCATTTCAAAGAATTTATAATTATAGACCATCAAACTAATCATGGTCGGTTTCACCTTATTAGTGTCTTCATATGTGACTTCAAGTTTTTGCCATATTTTTTTTTGTAGTTTCACAACTAGAAATTTTCTCATATTCCTCTCTAGTTATGGAGTTATAAAGAATATTTTAGATTCAAAGTTTATTTGAATAATCTCCATATGCTCAACTTTATAGTTTTCTAATGAAGGAGTAATTCTGCTTATAGATCCATCATTGTTTTTGGGTGGAGGAATTTGTAGAGGCCTCATCTTTATCACTCTCTATGCTTTGACATTATATGACTTGATGAAAGTCTCATCTTTATTTTTCAATGAGATAAATGCTCCTATTGAAATAAAGTGGTCTTGATCCAGAAGTTCCCCCTTAAAATAATACTCCAGTAGTATGTTGAGCCATGATCTGTAGTCACTTGTTGTTCGGTAATGAATTTGAGAGTATGTTGAGCCATGATCTGTAGTCACTTGTTGTTCGGTAATGAATGTGAGACCTTGCTGTGATATCAAATGAAAGTAAAACTGGGGGTGACTTGCAATTATTATTTTCCCTCATTAAACTATCTTTCTTATCCAGTCGACTGTTACTGCAGCTTGATGAATACAAAATATAAGAACTATGCATAAAGGGAAATGTACACACAATATTTTTGTACTGGTTGCGGCTCAAAATGATCCTTAATCTGATACCCTTAGAAGGATAGAGGGTTCCACTATTTTTCTCTTTTCCTCTACTAAGTGTTGTAACTAAATGTTATAATTTGTTACAAAATGAATGAGCCTATTACAAGAACTCAATTCACAAATAGTAATCCCATTTTAGACCTTACTGTGTCCACTACATCTCAGTGAGTACACAAAACCTACTGAGTCTGTTAGGATTTCAATGAATACACAAAACCTACTAAGTTTTTTAGGAGCTCAGCAAACACACAATGATATACTATGTTTGCAGAGAACTCAACGTGATCTAACAATGAATACTTAATTTGTTAGGAGCCCAAAAAATACTCTAATTTTATATGCGATATCTCACTCGAATTTTTACCTCCTTTATTCTTTGTTTACACAGTATACACTAAGTGATTCAATGCTTATTAAAAGTAAAGAAAAAAAATTGAGGACTTATTGAGCATACCTCTCATCTTAAAGATTAGTTCCTCTAATATATGTGAGAACTAGTCGTGATCCTTAAAAAGAGTTAAAAGAAGGTCTCTTTTCAAGAACAAGGGAGAGTCGTATTAATGACTTTCTTTACACTTCTAGTCATTGACTTTTTGCTACATGAAATGTTTTTAATGCCTTCAAAGAGAAGTTTGTCATTGCTAACTTGTGCTCTTTAACGATCAACATCTTCTAATGCAGTACCAACATCTTTCGATGCAGCCATAGCATATTCCTTCATTAATCTGGTACTAACATATTTCCAATAAAGACTTTTACTTCTTTAAATAGTTATTCTTTGAAGAGTGATTTGATAGCGTAAAATGAATCTCTTATATAGCTTTTTCATAAAAAGCCCTATACTATTGTTGTCATTCATTGAAATTTACAACAACTCTGTTACACATTTGTTTTTATTGGTGGGTAAAATACTGTCTTTGACCTATTTTGAGACATAATCAATATCCACCAAAATGTACTTTTGTCCATATAAACTCACAAAGGGCCCTACAAAGTCTATTCTCCATAAGTAGAATAACTCAACCTCTAGAATGAGTGTCAATAGCAACTCAGTATTTCTCGATATCCCCCTATTTTTGACATTGCTCACACTACTTCACAAATTCATGAGCATCTTTGTATAGAAAAGGCCAATTGTATCCACATTGTAATACTTAGGATGCGGTTCTCAAGTTGTTATGGTGCCCCCTTTCTGGTCAGTGACATGCTTCAAGAGATGACCCAACCTCCCTTTTTGAGATATGTCATTTAATCACATTGTCTACACAATATAGTGAGAAGGCATAGATCGGCCCAAAATTTTCTTCTAACATCGCAGAGAAATTTCTTGCTTTGATGGAAGTTATGATCATCTGGGAGGATTTCACATGTAACATAATTAGAAAAATCAACATACCACTGGGTTACCCTCTTTGCAAAAGCCATCACATATTATTTGGTGAAGAATTAAGCAAATTCAACTTCCCCTAAACTTTTCTCATTGGAATCAAGTCTCCATAAGTGATCCATAACTTGATTTTCACACCCTTTCCGATCCTTAAATTTAAAATCAAACTCTTGTATCAAGGTGACCAATCAAAAACTCTATTTGGCATCTTTCTTGGTCATCAAATATCAGAGGAAAGCATGGTCGATGTGTAATATCACTTTGGATCCCGAAATATAGGCATGGAAATTTAGAAAGGCATAGACGACGACCAACAAGTATTGTTCCATGAACGTGTAATTCTTTTGAGCATCATTCAATTTCTTGATTGAGTAGTACATCGGGTGGAATAGTTTTTCTCTTCTTTGGAATAAGATGAATCCAATAGCAACCTCTCTTGAGTAACACACTAATTCAAAGGTTGGCATTGATAGAGTTCTATAATAATTAGAGAAGTGGTGAACTTTTCCTTCAAGCATTCAAAGGCCATCAAGAAGTTATTTTTGGACATAAATTTGGAATCTTTCCCCAAGATCTTGCACAAATCATTAGTGACTTCGGATAAATCCTTCCCAAGCCTCTGACAAAAATGCTCGTGATCGATGAAACTTTTCACCTCTTTCACGGATGTAAGGGGGGTAGCTTTGAGATCACTTCAATCTTGGATTGGTCAACTTGAATCCATTTCTCAGAGATTTTAACCCCAAGACAATACCTTCTTTCAACATGAAGTGGAATTTTTCCGTTTAGTATGATTTTTGTCTCTTCATATTTTTTCAACACCTACGTCAAGTTCCTCAAAGTTGGTCAAAAGAACCTACCAAAATGGAGAAGTTATAGATGAATATATTAATTGAATCTTCGACCATATATGAAAATATGGATATCATACATCTTCGAAAGTTGTCTGGAGCATTGCAAGGACCAAATGGCATCCACTTGAAAGCAAAGGTCCTATAGGGACAAGTGAAAGTGGTATTTTCCTGGTCTTCTAGTGCAATTGAGATTTGATTGTTCCCGAAGTACCCATCAAGGAAACAATAAAAATATTTTTTCACTGGTCTATCAAACATTTGGTCCATGAATGGGAGAGGAAAGTGATCCTTCTTAGTCCATGAGTTTAAATGATACAGCCTCAATTAGGGATCTAACAAAAACCAATATCGAGGAAAAAAAAACAACAAGTATAGTTGAATTATCTATGAAATCTATGAATTCAAGATAATTCAGAGAGAATTATAAGAAGACATGACAAAAGAAGAAAGAAGAATTGATGAATCCTAAAATAAATTCAAGGGGGAAGTGATCTTGAACTCAATGAACGAACAACCAATTTGAAATCCACAAATAAGTGATTCTATATGAATTACAAGATGAAGAATTCTAAATTAACAATGGAAATCTGCCATTGTAATTTAGATTAGCTACACTAGGCTAAACTAAAGGGATTCTACCCTTGAATTACAACTAGAAGCTTTCAGGCTCTCAATTCATAAAAATTGAGTAAAATTCAAAATAAAGGTATATTTATATCATTCTAAATAAAAGGCCCAAAAGTGATCCTTGCACAAAAAGTGAGGCGCCAAAATGGAACAATACTAGCACTAAAATGCATCTATATCACCTTCATAGTTTTGCTTGCCGAATTAGAAGCAAAATATCGTCAAATGTATTGTGATTTAGGGTGATGGTGGTTGCACACTTGGCGATGCTTCAGATTTCATAAAATAATGGCAAGTCTCCCTTTGTGTCAAGGCATTTCCTAAATGGACAGTTTTTTCCATTTCCATTCCTTTAGCCCCAAGTTGCTTTCCAAACCCCTGTTTGCTTACTTTGGCACTTGGAGTTGCTCTTAGAGGTGCTTACATGTTCTCCCAAGGTGTGTATTTTCCCAATCATGTTGACCATGATGTGTATAGAGGTGTGCTACTTAGTACTTGTGAGGCTTCTTGAGTATAGTTATGGGGTACCCTTTCCTTTTACCCCAGGAGTATATTAACTTGTTTAAGGTTGATTTATATGAACACTACCTTTATGTTTAATCTCAAGATTTTCTTGGTAGAGTTTCAATTCTTGACTTGGGCTAGTTCATCGAGGGTAACCATAACTCAATTTTTCTTTGTTAATGGAATTACACTTAGCCGTGGAGAGTAAGTTAGTGTTCTAAAGGCTAATTTCTCTCAATATTGGTATTATAATACACTATATGATGATTCTAACTTGATGTATCTTGAAAAAAACCTTGTACTCATACACCTTCCTTGTTTTGCAGGTTTAGATTCAAAGATGAATCTTCTTAAGAGGGGAGGATGATACGGTCCTAACGGGGACTATACATCATGGTCAACATGCTTGGACCTTCCATGGCCTTAGAGAGATCTCCATGATCGATAAGTGTGTCATCACACCATAGTAGATTGCCATGTATGGTGTAGCCTTCAAGATAGGCTACCTTTGCAACAATAGGCAACAACCCACCATACTCCTCAATATTAAGACTCCAAGATAGAAATGAACAACCATCACATGCATCAAATGAATCATTATACAAGTAATTACACGACACAAGCAATTCATCATCATATTGATCAAATAAAGGTGGGGTATCATTCAAGGGGTCACAAATAAGCTCATAAAACAAGGAATATCACTAACGGGGTTCTTCATAATCTAAAGAAAGTAACATGGAACTCCACCAATAGGTTTATCCCTATCATAACATGACAATGCATCTTAAACTAAAACATAAGTGTCAACAATAGGTGAAACAAATTAAACTTCAAAGAGAAGTCAATTTGGTCATCAACAGAATAAACTAGTGATTCGACATTATCAATGTTCAATAACATAGCAATATTTTTAACACAAAGTGAATACTCATCAGGCTCAAAAAAAGTCAAGCTACTTCTTACACTCATTAGGCTACTAGCTACACAACAATCATCAAGAGTGTAGAGATTATATTTGTTACCATGAAGCTCATAGGAAGTAATTAATTCATGTTGGTCAGAAAAATTGGAGCACATTTGCTCAATAGGGACGCTTTTAACTTCCTCATGAATTAGCAGCGTTTGAGGCTTTTCACCTTTTTTGCCTATAAGAATACCTATACAAGAGAAACAACTCACAATAGAAGAAGAATTAGTGTTAGTTTGTGACAAATCACTTATATCACTCAAGACATCCTCTTCTTTTCCCTCTCTAGAGTTGTTACCAAGCACTCCCTTACTCCTATCAATCTTTTGTCTCACATCTTTGTTGGAGTTAGCAAAAGAGCCTATGATTCCTTATAAAGGACTTGAGGGTGTTTTAAAATCTAGCCTCTATTTACTTGAAAAATAAGTGGAGTTTTCATCCTTCAAGTGTGACTTCTTAGTTTAAACCTCATTTGAGATGGGTTTCCTTGTAAGCTCCGACACTTCTTTGGGTGACTCATTCTATGAAATATCGGAAAAAATTTTAGAGGGATTGGTCAGATTATCTTTCATGACAACTCTTGAATCCCTCAACACACCTTTCTAGTTAGTCTGGATTCACAAACATTGCCTTTGCTAATGAATGGGGATTATTTTTCATTACCTCTAGGGGAGGTGTTGGTGGAAAAGAAAGTGTGTCCCTTTCATCCATGACATAATTTCTCCAATTTCGTACATTTGGGATAGTATACTTTTGAAACCATAGATTTCGTAAATATATATCACAAGCATCTATTGATCCAACAACGCCATACCAAACATCATCATAATAGTCCCAACTAGAATGTGTACCCTTGCTTGTTGGTTCACCCATACTCCATTTATACATTGTTACAGGTTCCTTAATTAGAAGGCAACTGATTCCTATATAATCCATTACACTTCGAGAAATAAAGTTCCATCCCATACAATAATCAATTGTGAGGCAGAATTTGGGTATACCATTGACACTTCCTTTAAATTGAAGATGTCTTCCTTTGAGATCATAGCTATATTAAGACCTCGAAGTTCCTTGACTTGAATAGGAAGTAGCACAATACGAGGCATAGGAAATGGCCTCACAACTTTCATTTCTTTTATCAAATGATGTCCTATAAAAATATGAAGCCATGATTAACTTCGCTTTTGTACAAGTATACAAAATAACCAAATGATTAGTAGTACTTGACTCACACCATAAGTATTTGAATCACTCTTTACCTTCCTAGGGTTTTATTACAGGGTTGATAAGGAACTCTTCGTCCAAGCAATTCAAAAGGTCATTAATCCTTTTTGGAGGAATAAAATCTTGTAGACCAACAACAGACACTCAAGAACAAGAGGACAAGAGCCAAGAAAGTACAAAAGAACTATAAAAACACAAAGTTTCACGAAATATCAAGAAAATAAAAATGCACACAAAGTCCTAGCCAACAACAAAGTAGAACAATTACTAGTTGAAAAATAAACACAGGAATCAAAGAAAATGAAACTAGAACACACTATCTTAGATAAGGAATGAGATCAAGTGATTAGAAGATATATATATAAGATTCTTAGCTTCAAGTTTAGTATACCATCGCCAAATTTACACTTGACATTGACAACACAAAAGGAGAGTCGCCTTTTTTGCAACCAGCCTGTCCAAAATTTCCAAAATGTTATTGGTGAAAAACTAAATGGTGATAGGTACCTAAATTGGCACTTGAAATCTCTAAAAAGAATGGAAATGCACCGATTTCCCAAAGCTGGGTCGCAGATTTGCATAGTTGGCTCTACAAAATGTGATCTTGAAATTCTTTTGCACTCTGGGCACTTTCATTAACGTTGTTTTGATCCTTGATAGCTTTTCGATCAATCACAAACACTTCGGTGACACTTTTCCAAGACTCCCTAGAATCTAACACCAAGTTTTGAAGATTCCTACTCAAATCACCATGAACATCATAATGAAGAAGATGAACATGAAGAACAATTTGAAATTTTCAATTTCTTATAACTCCTTCAATTTAGCACTATTTTCTTCCAAATTAAAAATATAAATTCCTTAACATATGAGGAATGATTTATAAAGACTTAGAAGACTATCAAACAATTAACACCTTCAAATTCAATATCTGGGCAGCAATGAAGGTTATGAATATGAACACTTCAAAAATTCACAACTCACTCCTCCAAACTCTGATTAGCATGAAATTTGATAATAGATATCATTTTGATAGGTATATGATTCTATAATAACTAAAAAGCCTTAATTCATAACCAATTTTTCCAGAAATTCGAACCCGCTTACTTTCACCAAACTTCAAAATGTTGAAAATTCAAAACAACTCCAAATCGAACCAAATCTTAGATCTCGACTCCAAATCAATAGAAGAATCAATTCCTAATGTTGAAAACTTGGTAAAATACTTAATTCAACACGTGAATAAAATTTTGAATATTATTTTTTGAATTTTTTATTTATGAACCTAGGATTGGATTCATAGAAACAAATCCATCCCTAAGCTCTGATATCAAATAATACGGCCCAAGTTAGGGATATAAAAAGAACCAATATTGATGGGGAAAATACAAAATTAAAATATGTAACTTATCTACGAAATTTATGAATTCGAGATAATTCAAAGAGAATAGGAAGAGATGAGAAAAAAAGAAAAATTGATGAATCCTTAAATTGATTCAAGGGGGGAAGTAAACTTGAACTCAATGAATGAGAAGCCAATTTGAAATCCACCAAATAAGAGAATCGATATGAATTACAAGGTGAAAAATTCTAAATCAACAATTGAAATCCACCATTGTAATCTGGATTAACTACACTATGCTAAACTATAGAGATTCTACCCTTGAACTACAATTAGAAGATTTAAAGCTCTAAATTCATCAGAAACTGAGTACAATTAAAAATGAAGGCATATTTAGAGTATTCTAAATACAAGGACCAAAAGGGACCTTACACAAAAAGTGAGGTGCCAAGATGACACAATACCATAACCGATCATGCATCTTTTGTATTAGAAGCTAAGGCTCATCAAGGATGTACTGTGATTTGGGGAAATGGTAGTGGTACAATCAGCGATGCACCGAATTTCATGTAAGAAGGGTGAGTCGCCATTAGTATCAAGGTATCATCCAAATGGACAGCTTGCTCTGTTTTCATTCCTTCGGCTTCGAGTTGCTTTGGAAGCCCTCATTTGCTCATTTTGGCACTTAGAGTTGATCTTGGAGGTGTTTCCATGTACTCCTAAGGTGTGTATACTACCAAGAATGTAGTCCATGATGGATAGTGTCGTCCAGGTCCGTATGTACACCTTCCATCCGATGACAGGCCTAGTAGAAATTAATTCATCTTTTGCATTTTCCACCACCATGATAACACCCTTATTTAGGATAGAATGAATAGGGAATACCCACTTGCTATCCAGTATTGGATAAGCTACACCCACATAACGCCACTTAATGATCTCTTTCTTTAATACTTCTTGAACAGGCGGTTTGATGCGCCTTTGATTCTTAATAGATGGTGAACACCATTACTAAAGTTGAATTTTGTGAGTATATATACCGTGAACTATTATGATAATATATTCTATGGTCCACCTAATAAAGTGAATATGTTTGGTCAAGATGCAAAACATAGCTTCAACTTGATGTTCCACCAACTAAGATGAGATAATTACCAGGAGGGATTCATTTGCACCAACATATTCATTAATTAATAAGAAGAAAGGCTTTATCTCTAACGTAGGTGACTCAATAATGGAAGGATTTTATGGATGAGACTCTCGGTTCTTCAAATATGGTCAAGCTTTTTCATATTATAAGAGTATGAGCCTAGTCCGATAAGGGCCGCCACAAATTTATCATAATCCTCAATTTCCTCCACCAGGTAGTTTAAAAACACCGTGGCTAATCTCTCTTTACAACAATCCACTTCTGAAGCTCAAGCCACCACATCATCAATTGAGTCAACCACAAATATGGTATGTAACCATTTGGTTTTTCCATGGACTTGCAAATATTGAAATTCACCTCCTCATTGTTCATCCAAACTTCAATTCCCACTCTCAAAATCCATTAATACCCCATGGTAGAAAAGAAAAGAAGACCAAGATTGATCAGTACTTCAAAGCCAACTTTACAATCAAGGATGACTAAATTCGTCGAAAAGATGAATTTGTCAACCTTTACCAACACATCATAAATGATTCAACCGGTTGTTTGATTGATAGGTCGGCGATCAATAATATCATAGTGGTTTGTTTTGGAGTACTGTATCCTAACTTATTAAGGATTTCAAAGAGAATCAAGTTTATGCTTGCTCCCAAATCAAACAAGGCCTTGGAAAATTCAAATAACCCAATTATGCAAGGACTGGTGAATGCTCCTAGATCTTCTTTCTTTACCATTGAGTTGCTCGGCATGATGGTACTATAATTATGTGACATATCCATAATTTCAAAATCTATGCATCTCTTTTTGGTGACTAAATCATTCATAAATTTATCATATCCAGTCATTTGTAGCAAACATCAATCAAAAGAATATAAATCGACACTTGAACAAGGTCAAAAACTTGCTAAATTGCATATCCTCTTTATTAATTGAGCCTTTATGAAAATAGAGGTGGTATTTTGGGAACCACAATGGGAGCCAGTGGGGTTATTCCCTCTTGAAATTGTTTTCCTCCTCTTCCTTCCTTGATCTCATCCACATCATTATATTTCTCATTTTTATCGACATTCTCAACTCAGATCGGTGCTTCATCATGTAATATTTTTCTTGGGTTTTATCAAAAATATTTTTGGTGATATCAACAGTTTATGATGGTTTAACCAACCTCTTATTTCTTGCATTTGTCTGTTTTACTCTTTCTTATCTTTGAGGGGCTTGTTCAATCTCATCTTCTGCATTTCTTAGGAGTCTCCTACTTTTCATCACAGTGGACATACAATGTACATTGTCATTTCTAGGACTCCTCCATCATATCACTTAAGAGAGTTCCTTTTTTCCTCAGGTTAATAGAGGAAGAATTTTGTGTCATTTGAGCTTCAAGTTGCTTGATAGTGGTGAAATGGGAGGCTACTGTTTGACCCATATCCTTTATACTTTTTCGACAGCATCAAACTAATTTAACATATTTAAAATCATACCCCCCTATTGGAACTTAGGTTCACTAATGGAACTTGGTCTCTCTATTTGGGGATAATATTTTCTATTTTGCTCACAATTCCCCTTTCTTATGGTTCCTCCAAAAACCTTGGTAGTCGCCTTCTCTCTATCTATCATCACAGCCTCTATCACATCCATTATTCCAACCTTGATTCCCGTAACCTTTCTTGGGTAAAAAAACCCCATTTGATTAGACAAAAGTATGCATCCTTCTCAAATGTTAACTCAGTTTTCTCATGGAGTTGACTTCCTCCACTATTTTTTGCACCCGCATTCATCCTTTTTTTTCCCAGGTTTATCATATTTTTAGTGAGCAAATCTACTTTCAGTGACTAATTTCTCAATGTTTTCATCTCTCTCCTCATCTTTTTTTTGTTGCTCACTAAAGGTACCGATAGAGAGATCCCCCATGGCAACCTCAGCCTCTCTAGTATGCCACGACTTGTTTTAGTCATTCTCTCAAGCAAGGCTTTTACCACTCTAAATACTTGATCCAATAAAGAACCCACATCAAGGTTGTTGTCAAGTTCTTTGTAGGGGGGTATCCAAGGCTCTATATAAAGTTTGCAAAAACACGACATTGGACAACTCATGAGTAGGGCATTATATAAAATTATTCTTGTAGCCCATCCATGCTTGATACAACTTCTCCCTTGGCAATTTTTGAAAGTGCATAATCTCATCTCAGAGTTGTAGTATCCTTG
Source organism: Withania somnifera (assembly GCA_039654485.1). Lineage (NCBI taxonomy): Eukaryota > Viridiplantae > Streptophyta > Magnoliopsida > Solanales > Solanaceae > Withania > Withania somnifera. The sequence goes on along the minus strand of JBDJHY010695654.1, from coordinate 2,441 downwards.
ATGGAGGAAAGAATCTCTCTAAAAAAACTCTAGTAAGCTTATTCCGTGAAGTGATTGACCTCTTGGGTAGCTTAGCTCTGTTAGCAAAGTGGTGGCTTCTCCTGTTAAAGAGAATGGGAAAAGTTGGAGGTGGATGGACTCTTTTGAGATATTGGTGATGTTAAACGGTTAAAAAACATCCAAAAAGTCTTTAAGAGTCAGTTAGAATCTTCTTGGGGATTTATACCAAACAACCCCTTCATCTGAAGCAAGTGAAGCATAATGCTAGTGATGTGAAATACTGCATTACCTTTAGCGGGAGGTAGGCAGATAACACAAGCTAATTGGTCAAAGGCATCATCATCGTCCTCATATTGACCAACAGAGGATCCACTATCTCAGTTGCTCATGTTTTCATTATCTATAATGGAAATAAAATAACAAATAAATTAAATTATAAAATGTGCAATACTAGAGTGAATAAAAACACTAACAACAGAAATCTAAAATTTTATTCCTTGGCAACGACATTATTTTTTGATAACGTTCAAACTCACTTCAGTTTGATAGAAATGAAATTTTCATTGCAAGTAAAGTTACCCAGCTCAAGAGTCAGGATTATTCCCACAGGGAATAGACCTAAAAATTTATCCTGCAAGTGTAAAGAGCAAATTTTGTTTGCACCTTTAATGACGTAAAGTAAAATGGGGGATTTAAGATTATAAATTTTGATTGTCTGACTGAGTATCTGACTATGTATTTATTTCTTTTAAGATTTAATTACAAGAGTAGTGTGTCTTAGGGATGTGTTTGATTGGGTGATAAACAATAAATGGGTATGTTTAACATGCTTCCTAATTACCAAATATTATGGATAGAGGATTTGAAATAACTTTATAATTTCTTAATCCAAAAACTCATTATATATTAGATTCTCTCGAACCCCAATATACGCCTTTAAGAGTAATTAATTTATCTCAAGTTAGTTAATCTTTTCTTAGCATCAACAATTAATTGAAAATCATTTCATGTTCTTGGTTTCATTATCATCTCTATTCTCTTATATTTTTTTCTCAAGAAATATTAGAAGACTAAGTGGTTACGGTTTTCAACCCCCAACATGCCTTAAAACAGGAAGATAATGTAATATCCATAAACATAAGTTGATTTTAGAAGTAAATAAACAACATCCAGTTACATTTAGTGACCCATCAGTGCACACTCCTAAGAAATAAAGGTTTAGCTATTAAAGAAGAGAAAATATACAATAAACTTGATTTGGTGGTTCCGCCATAAAAGTACTTTTGGTTACAGCTCAAGAGAAAATAAATGGGAGAAGCTTAGCATTCAATGCTCTTCTCTTTTTTTCACTAAGGTTTCTGAAAAGCTAAAAATAAGATGAAATATAAACTCAGAAACCTAAGGGAAATCTATTTATGTATCCCTAGAATAAAAAACATAAAATATAAAGTTTCCCTCCTATCTTCAAATGCAGACGTATATGCTCAACATATGGAGATATGTGGCCCTCATTTCCTTAGTTGCTTCAAATGATCAATCTACTGGTAGGCTTATGTGGAGGGTATATGCCGCCACATATGGTTGTATTACCTCTACATACACTCCACATATGGTCACCTGTGATGCATCGATTCTGGAACGTATATGTGGCTCGCATATAAGATAATGTTGTCACATATGCTTGCCTCTTGTCTGAATATTCTCTATTCTTGAAGAACATCTTCTGTATTGCTATACGGTTATGCGGCCATATATGCTCATTTGTAGTTAACATACACTTTTATATACTGTCTGCATATAAGGGTATGCGGCCATATATGATTGTTTGTAGTCAATATATGCTTGTAAGATTACTGGCATTACTTTACAAGAACCAATTTGTTCTTGTTTTAATTTTTTTACTTCCTTTTTATGTCTCATTTCCATTGTTTCTTGAGATTACCTATTCCTATCATATTTTATCATTAATATTTTACATAAATGCACTCACAATAAATAATAATTTGCATTTAAAGGACTAATAAGTTGGTGTTCAACCAACTTATCACACACCACGAGTCGTGGTTTACATTTCAAGACTGTGGAGTGGCTTGTGGTCTAGGGACTAGTTTTACTTGTTTCCTAGACTTGCATTCGATGAGTGATAGTACAAATTGTGTTCATTACCAAGAGTAGGACCACTCGTGGTATAGAAGATGGATATTTCAATATTCAGGGATAGGATACCATAAATCAATGGCACAACTTGTGGTTTACATTCCACAAGTTATGGTATGACTCAAGGGAACTGGATTAAACTTTTAACCTTCTGTCAGGACTCCTATATGTTGAAAGTACAACATGTGGAATGGGTTCCATGAGTGCCACGACCCGATTTCTCAAGTCATGATGGCACCTACTATACCCAAGTAGGAGAACCAAACCCCGTAGTCCGTAGCCGA
>JBDJHY010695544.1:0-15851 GCA_039654485.1 Withania somnifera | reverse complement strand
CCATGCGAGCGCGAACCTTGAGACTCAAACATATCGCAATCGCGACCACCACTCACGCGATTGCAATGAACAAATACCCAGCCTTCCGCGACTGCGACCTAAGCCCTGCTATTACGATGAAGGCATTGTGCTTGCATTTTTTAGAATAGAAACAATTGTTTTCAACAGTTCTAAAAAACCAATAAGGGGATTGAAATTGAATCGGGCATGGATTTTAACCAAATATATATAGAAATAGTATGAAAACTACATTCAGACCCAATGGAATCATCAAAATGACCATACGAGAGAATTTAAGTACAAAGAGTCCCCAATCAAACTGTACCAAAACTAGCCAAAAAATAATTTCTAATAGGGCCCCCAAAACGCTCTTGGACACCTTGAGAATCGTGACAAAACATACCAACTAAAACTAATTATTCTAGAGCTTATAGAAGAGTTAAATCCCATTTCAATACTCTGATCACCACTCACTAACTGTAGCCAATTTTCAAATCTTAATGAACTGAAATTCCATAAACCAACTCAAAACCCCACAAAAGCCCAAGAAAACAATCCTAGATCAAACTATACAAAATTCGGCATCCAGAAGCTAACACAACTATCAAAACTTGACTCTGATATCTTTTACTAAGAATTCGCTCTCAAGTTCCACTATTTCAAAACTTAAGACTTCAAAATAGGGAAACTAAGATAAAAGGAACAAATCTTTATGGGAACCAAACTATAGGTCCCTGCAAGTCATAAATGACTTTAGGAAATAACCAGACGACTCTAAACATAGAAAAGGAAGGAAAGCTAGGAAATGACTAGGAGTCATTACAACATCCACCACTAAAAACGACTTTCATCCTTGAATGTGAAGGAAAGGGAAGTATCTGAAGGCTTGAACATATGTGGATACTCGTCTCACATATCATGCTATATCTCCTAAGTAGCCTCCTAGATAAGCCTATGTACCCAAAGAATCTTCACAACCGGTATATCAATAGATCTGAGTCACCTCACATCTCTATCTAATATGACCTCTGTCTCCTCAAAAGAAGTCAACCGGTGATATATCTGAATCAACTCATGGAGAAGCACATGGGACGGTCTGGCATATACTGGAGAAGCATTGAAACATGGAATACAGGGTGCATGACTACAACATAGGAGGTAAGACAAGTATATAGGCCCCATCTCCAACTCTCTGTGTGATCTTAAAAGGACAAATAAACCCGGCATAAGCTTACCTCATCTACTAAATTTCATAACCGTATCACGAACACTAAACTCAAGGGGTCAAAGCGTACGATCTGAAAGGACTTCTGCCTACTCTGAGCTATCCAAAGCTTAAGTTGAATAACTTAACCCAGTCAATAGTATACCTAATCCAATCTAAACTCTAAGATGGGGGTCTCCATACCACCAAATCAACCCATAGGCGATCTGCAATGCCTACCATACAAGGCCTCAAATGGTACCATCTAAATTGTAGAGTGAAATTATTATTATACAATTCTTCCAAAGTCAAGTATTTATCCTAGATAACTCAAAATTAAACAATACATGCCCAGAATATGTCCTAAAGTACTTGAATAGTCCTTTCGCACTGCCTGTTAGTTTAAGGGTGGAATTTTATACTTAAAGAAATCTATGTACCTATCTCCCTCTACACTATCCTATAAGACCTCAAAGTAAAATAAATTCCTCAGTCTGAAATGATATAAACTGGTACCTTATAAATCCTAAAAACCTCGTGAATGTATAACTCAGCTAGTCTCTCTACACCCCAAGATGAGTGTGCCGGTAGGAAGTGAGCTAACTTGGTCAATCGATCCACAAAGATCTAGATGCAATCATGACCTTTAGATGACCGAGGAAGGTTAAAAAGTTAATCCACAGTAAACATCTACCAATTTGACTTAGGGAAAGGAGCCTATGCAACTCACCAGATGGTCTTTGGTGTAGGAGAAAACCTACTGACAGTTCTGCTATCGAGAAACAAACCTTGCAATATCTCTCCTCATACCCCTAACCTAGAGTGTTGCCTCAAGTCCCGATACAAACATATTGTACACGGATGGATGGAATATATTGAACAATAAGCCTCACAAAGGAGTGTCTAAATAAAGTCACTAACCCATAGCACACATAAGTATCCATGAGCCCAAAACACACCATAAAAATCAATGTGATCCCAACTGAAGTTACCCCCAAAAACCCGCCCTCGAATTTGAATCAGCAGGTAGTCCTCATTCTTAAACTACCTGATCTGATCAAATAAGATAGACTTAGCCTCAATATGAGCAAGAATCCTATATTGAGCTGAGATATCTAATATATCCAAGATGTTGGCCAAGGACTTAACGTACTGGGCCAATGATCTCTCAGAAACTGAAATAGAGGCCAAGATACCTAGAAAAAATGATGATAATACATATCTAACCCAAGAAATCTATGGATATCTATATGAGTTGATGGTCGAGGCCAATTAGGAAATGTGAATACCTTAGCCATATCAACACTAATACCAGTACTTGACACCATGTGCCAAAGAAAGCAATGGACTCTATCCAGATCTCACACTTAACATAGAGTCACTCAGTCCTCAAAGACTGAAAGACAAATCCCAAGTGCCCCCCATGATCCTCATGACACCATGAATACACTAGTATATCACCTATGAACACGATCAAAAGTCGGTCAATATATACAGACCCGAAATCAATTTTGCAGGGGCATTAGTCTGCCTAAATAACATAAATAGAAACTCAAAATGCCCATAACGATTTTTAAATCTTTCTTCGAGATTTCCTTAGCCCGGATCCTAAACTGATGGTACCTAGACCTCAAGTCAATCTTTAAGAACAGTAAAGCACCCTGTAGCTAGTCGAACATATCATCAAGACGTGGCAATGGATATTTACTCTCAACTGTCATACTTATTCATAAAAATACACCAGTTCAGCTGCCTGTAGTCAATACACATACCATACTCCAGTCCTTTTTCTTCACAAAAAAACTGGTGCACTCCAAGGAGATACATTATGATGGATGAACCCTCTATCTAGTAAGTCTTGTAGCTAAACACTAAACTTTCTTATCCCCTGGGGCCATGCATTATGGAGACATGGAAATTGGCCTAGTGCTTTGCTCAACCTCAATAGAAAAGTGTATGTCCTGCTCAGGTGGAAGACTAAGAAAATCAGCAGGAAACACATTGTCAAACTTACTAACCACTGGCACTGACACAGGAGAAGGAGAATCTACACTAACATCTCTAATGTGATCCATATAAGCCAAACACTCCCGGGATACAAGTTTTCGGTCCTGAATAATGGAGATGGCCCAAACCAGGGAACTGAATGTGGGACTCTTCCACTCTACCGGATATATGCCAGGCATGAATAGAGTCATGATCTTGGCATTGTAATAAAAAACCACATAATGAGGAGACAACAATCGATGCCCATAATTGTCCTGCTTGTCGTGACTCTCCAAGGACACAACATAAGATATATATACTAGAAAAACCACTAGGTCCTCGCCCACAATCATAACAACACTCAAAGATATAGATACAAACTCACTTGATAGGACCAACCCGAAGAGAAGTAATTAGAGACATAGGATAAGGTAGAGACAAGATTAAATAGAGTAAAGTCATATGGACACAAAAAGATAACATGCCAATCACAATAGCATCTAAGGCCTCCACCTCGAACCGATTTGGGATGGCATACATTTATCGATGGGCTTCGCCCTGATGAACCTTAATTCTTCCTTAAGCTCCACCCCTTTTACTATCACCTCTAGCTCCTTGAGTTGTAGTCTATCTACCTCTAGCTGATGGTACTTTATGGAGTGGCTATGCTAGTAATGGTTCTTGGTCGGTCTTGTATCGAGGAAAACCTTTGATCTAGTGACCCCACCCCCCATACTGAAACAAGCTATAGGTACATCATCTTTAACGCCCTTGGGGAAATATATTGAGAAATGTCCATGATCTCCACATTGAGAACACCAATTCCAGTCTCTAGTACAATCCCCTTCCCCCCAAACCTCAACCTAGATACCATGGCCTTCTGACCCTGGCCTTGAGCCCCTGGCAGGTTGACTACTTTGACCTGCCTTTGAAGATTGCATTGAAGCTTGATATTTCCAGCTAGAATGACCTATGCAATAATTCCTGCTTGCTGATCGGGTACTAGAATAGCTTTTACGCTGGCGCTGCCTCTTCTCACATCCCTCTTGGGACTCATGAACCAACTCATCGATGCTCTTGGCATGATTAATAGCATCCAAAAATAAATTTCCCAAGAAAATCATCTAATCAACATCTCTGTGTAAATCAACCCTTAATCAATAAGCAAGTGGTAAATCTTATCCTCCTCAGTAGGTACCATTTAGATGCATTCCTCAATACCTCAACAAAACTATCATAGAAAGTTGTAATAGATAAAGACCCCTAATGAGATGTGGAAAATACAGATCTAAGCCTTTCTCGAACACTACAAAGCACATACTTTTCTAGGAAGGCCACTAAAAATTGACTCCAAGTCATCGATGGAGACCTAGCTGGCCTACGGTCTCTAAGTAACCTATACTAATAGCTAGCAGCTCCCTCGAGAAGATAAATTAATCCTGTGCTCCTCAAAATAGCTCCAAGATCCTCAATCTCTCCTTGCAGACATTAATAAACTTTGTAGGGACTTGCGTTGATTCCTTTGAGAATCAAGATTGTGCTATATGGAGAAAATGTTTAAGATTCTCACTTCATATTATAGAATAACTCAGGCATCATCCTGCTGGGAGGTACTTGTGTCAACATAGTCGTAGGGATAGGCTTTGGTGGTGCAACCATCTGAAATGGTGGAAGGACTATAGTTGGAGGAACATGGGGAGGATGAGCACCCTGTGCTACCCTCTGAACTAAAATATGAGGCATATTTGTCAGTACCCAAGTGAACATCATAAGAATCTTCCACAACATCTTCTATATTACGGTCGACAATGATATTATAAGCTACTGTTGAGGCACTGTAGTAGTTTACTAACCTTGCGGTGGGTCAGTAGTAGTTGTAGTTTGTGTAAAGGATAATGGAATATTACCAAGGGACTGAGTACTTGTTTCACCCCCTCCTTAACCACGGGTAGGGCCCCAAGTGCATAGGAAGGATGGTCTCTATCAAACAATGAGATATGAGTAAGCACCAACTATGAAAAAAGTGAAGCAAAACAAGCACTTCCATAGACTGACACAAGTACTGGGAAAAAGAGGAACAAAGAAAGGTAATTCCTTCCTATAGCACCCTATAGCCTCTCGAAGATGGGATATAGACATTTCCGCACTGATTTGTAGACATTACTGAAACTTGCATCAATATCACAAAAACTCGTGAATCCTAAGATATAAAACCACTCTGTCATAACCCAAAAACTCAGATCATGACGGAACCTATAGTCCCACCAGCAGGCCAGCCAACCCCTTGACCCGAAGTGGCAAGCAACGGGCTGACACTAGCTAACCAACAGTAACATAAGCAGTAAGAAGTAAAACAAAATAGATATAACAACAAATACATATATATGCAACTGCTTACAAAGTTGGTGACTATGACAAGATGGAGCTATCATACATCATAGAAACCAAGGGTAATACAACTGCTCCAGTAGAAGGTAAATACAAAGGATCAGTATGCCATAAACAAAAGACGCAAGATATCAACACAGGTAGAGAACATGCTCAGCTCGAATGCTGAGATATTATCGCATTCTCCAAAATCTACTAGTACACCTACTCTGCACAATCTCACCTTCTGCGATGATCTACGCTAGTATTTGCACCATAAAAATAGTACAGAAGTATATCATGAGTACCAATAAACATAGGGTACCTAGTAGGAATCATAGGTCAGTCGGGCTTAAGAAAATATAATATACAGCAAGTAAGTGAAACAAGTCATAAGAAAATATGTAACATTGTAAAGAAAGTAAGGCATAGTGAAGAAACCAAATGAAACTAATTAGAACAAGCCTACATACTCAACCTCGCTGAGAAATAGATAAAACCCCTAGCTCAAGTTACAAGTCCACAAAAGATACCTGGTATCCATCTCAACACAACTAATAGTAGGATCGAGTAAATAAGGACAATAGAGGCATAAGCATAAAGGAAAAGGAACTAATAGATAAAATCCAAATAGTGCCCAACCCCACGGCCAAATCAATGAAAAAAATGAAAACAAACATAACCTACCTGGAAACCACCCCGCTGGTAGGAAAAAATAGGGAAAATCGATCGAGCATGACTCCCCCGTGAGCCCCTAAGGTACAAACAAGAAACAAAAGGATGAATTCAAAAGGATAAAACTAAACAAATATAGTAGAATCAGAAACCTCAGAGGTCCAAACCCAAGAAATACACCGGGACATGCCCCCTGGGTTCAAGCCTTAAATTTATCCGGGAGCCCCACCTGTAGGGAACCCTTCCCTGAAGTCCTTTCCTACAAATCCTAAGCTGGAACCCTATCCCACTGGGAGACCTACTCTGAAGGCCTTACCTCAAAATCATACACTGGGAACACCATCTGGCTGGAAGCCCTGCTAAGGAAGTTATGCCTCCTCGATCCGTATTAGGACCCTACACCTAAATTTTGGTCCAACCCCTAAACAAAATCAGAAGAACCCTCTCCACTTAAATAACCACCCCATGTTACATATAAAGAAAAACCAAGTTCTAGTTATATAATTATGAAAACAATCCATTTTGTCTTGTGGTCAAGGAAATAAGTCATAAAACACTGATTTTAGATTAAGTTCAGAAAAGTACCATTTATAAAAACATTTACCCCTCCTAGGTCATAAAGTATCACACGAGGCCCCACCCTCTCATGGACTCCATGATATGTATGCACGAGAAGCAAATAAGGAAAATATAAAGCCGCACTCAAAATCTAGGAAAGTCCGAAAGCCACCAAATAAGTACAAACCTCAATCGAACAGTAAAGAAAATCTAAACACTAACACTCTTTCCACACAGAAGCCTCCGCCAGGCCAAACTCACTATCCTCAGCCTACACCCAACTACGGCCCATACAATCCCTGAATAGGGTAATCGAGTGCAAAAAGATAAGGAAGGGTATAAAAACTACTCACCCAGCCCATAAACTAGTTAGAATAAAAAATAGTAATTATATATGCAGTATAACGAGTAGGTAAGCCTATCCTACCTGAACACCAACAAAAAGCTTTTGTAAATCACACTTACAACTAGAATAGCCTCATAAAAGCCCTAAATAACCCCAAACTACCAAAAACAAGGTCTACGAGTCAAAAGGTAAAGTCTATGACCCATATTTCATAATTAAAATCGGGCCTAAAAATAGGCCTGTGGGCCCTGCAACTCAAAAAATAGAGCTAAAATACTGACACGAAGGGCTTAACTCAAGGAATACGTGATTTAAAGATGAGCTCAATTGGATCTCTAGAAGGTCCTCAATTGTTCAAAGAAATTTATGTCACCATGGAAGAAAAAGCATGAATCAAAGACACAAAATTAGTGACAAACCAACCTGAAAATTTAATAAATCAACCCCCAAATACTCTGCTAGCATGCACCAATAATTCCCCAGCAATACCCCAAGAAAAATATCCAAAGATTATCAAGAGATATATTTTTATAAGGAAATTTTGAAGTGGAAACTGATTTTTATAAGCTGGAATCTGGTATATATAGAGACTGTCCAGATGCATTACAATGGCATCTAGGTCAATGCGATTGCGGCCTTTTATATTCCACCATATTATGATCACGGAACCACCCAAGAGATCTCGATGAAAAATACCCAACCTTCGGTGATCGCGACATAAGCCTTGTTGTTACATAGAAGGCACTGTGCTTGCATTTTTTTACAGCAAAAGTAGTTGTTGTCAACCATTCTAAAAATACCAACAAGGAGCTCAAAATGGAACTAGGCATGGATTGCAACAATAAAAAGATAGAAACAGTATGGAAAGCATTGAAAAGACTACACCAGATCGTTTAAGCAAAAAGATCCCCTAACCAAAACTATACATAAACTAGACAAAAAATGACTTCTCACATGAGCCACGAAAATGCTCTTGGACACCTTAAGAAGCTTGCCAATAAGCCTACCATACCTAAATCTACAGTTTGGAGATGATGAAATCACAAGATTCCAATTCAACAGTCTGATCACCAAGCCTAATTACAGGCAAACTCTCAACTCACAATGAACTAAAACTCCACAAATCAACTCAAAAACCCATAGAAAACCCCAAAACACAAGACAAGGATATTGAAACCACAAGATCCCAATTCGACAGTCCGATCACCAAGACTAATTGCAGGAAAATTCTCAACTCAAAATGAACTAAACAAATCAACTAAAAAACCCATAGAAAACCCCAAAATACAAAACAAGGTCCAACAACACCAAAGCCGATATTAAAAAGATAAAGGAACTATTAGAATCCGCTTATGAGACTGTTTATTAAGAATTCACTCTCAAGTCCATTGTTATAAAATTGAAACTTTAAAGTAGTGAAACTAAGATAATAGGAAACAAAGCTTCTAGGGAACCAAACTACCAGTCCCAGCAAGTCATAAACGGATTGGGGAAATTACCAAATAGCTATAAACACAAAAAAAGAAGGAAATCAAGGAAATGACCAGGCAGGTCATTACAGTTCTTCCCTTTTGATTTTTTCATAAATTAGTATTATGCAATTTCTGATAGTTTCCCCAAGTTATACTCGTTTCGTTTATGGGGTTGGTTTTGAAATTGCATCTAAAAATATAAGTTATGAGAATTTTTTAGTTTTTGGAAACCTTTAAGTTTTAAAAGTTAACATTTCGATTTTTGAGTTTTAGAATGGAATCCTGTAAATTTGATCAGCTTTGAATTATAGAATTTTGTCTAAGAGGATCTTTGATTAAGTTTTAAGCTATTCATGGTGATACTAGAGAATTTGATGAGATAAGTTGAATTTTAAGGCCAAAGATTGACTTTGTATTTTATTATCGAATGATCATATTAAAATTTCATAGATTTCGTTGAATTTGGGAGGTCATTTTGAGTTTAGTAGAGGTTCCACAATAAGTTTTTGGAGGTTTTGAAGGTAATTTTATCTTATTGAGCCATGTTTTTTTTATCAATAATGAGTCAATAAAACATTTCTTATTTTGGTAGTTCTATTGAGTCCAAATATTAAATTTATTAGTGTAGAAGCTATAATTTGTACGAATGGGATTACAAATGAATCTAAATGGTCTATTCAAAGACTTTGATTTCATGCCTTTAATTATGATAAATAGTACCTGGTGCATCCCCAGGTTGTTCGTCGTGATTGTGTGACCTCAAGTAGCGATATCATAGACCTGGTCCCTTGGTTATCACACTCATGTGGTTCCCACTCGCGATTACGTAGGTAAAAATTCTTGTTCATTATAATCGCAATTGTGTAGAGTCTTTTTTCATGGACCACCAGCTGCTTCATCACAATCACGTGACTCGTTATAATAATCGTGTAGAAGATTGTAAATGATTTCTTCATGGATTAAAAACCACTGAATGTGCCTTTCAGCCCATTTTGCCATTTTAGACCTTGAGAGCTTACTTGAGGTATTTTTAAAGATTATTTTTTAGGCAAAGCTCTTGGGTAATCTTTTTAATCATTGAACGTTTGATACCCATTGATTATTTTGCAATTTTAACCTTAAAATCATTAATTTCAAGGTATAAAATTTGGAAATTTTTAGATAATCCTGATATAGTACTTCTGGATTTTGGTTGTTGATTATTACTTAGAATTTGATAAATTTCATAGTTATCCTTAAAATATGGGAAACGTGATTCTGAAAAATATTTCTAGATTTACCTTGACCATTAGTTTTCACTTTTTGGGGGAAAGTTTGGACTCGATTTCAACAATATCAATATGGGTGTCATTGTTTGTATTTGAATAGATTTTTTGATTCAGTGGTTCGATGGAAATGATAGACATTTGCTTGAGTTGGTTTCATTATTTAAGACAAGTAGAGGCTCGACACCCTTAAAATGTATCTTAGGCTATTGTATGTAAAACTATTTGCAATTAGGAGTAACATAAAATATTCGGGGGTATCCATGTGGGTAAAGTCACAAGTATATACTTTTACACTAGAGTCAATCATACAGGATTAAAATAAAGGAATAATAATAATATTAATGGATCGATTTATGTATACTTCATTGAGTTGAGTTATGTATAATAATTATGGTACCTTAATAGGGTTTTATGAAATTAATTGATATTGATTGATGATTATACCCGTGTGTGAGTCTTATTTCCATGAGTTGATATTATACTGTATGCATTGTCCATGTAGAGACCTGTTGACTTATTTACTTTTGCTATGACATATTTCTTGTTAATTATGGTATTTTAATTATCGTTAAATTTTGAGTGTTGACTCAATTATGAAAATATTGATGATAAAAAATCAAGGACTGAGGTCCGTACCGGCATTACTATGATATGATAGTATTGATGATGGAAAAATCAAGGGTTAAGGACCATATCGGCATTGCTATGATGTTATGATTTTGATTGAGTTTCAACGTTCCAGCATGGGTATTCAATTGATAATCTAATTCCTACGATCTATGATAAATGAATGACAAAGTCCATTATTGAACATGATGGATATAGGACATGTCACAAGGTTATGGAAATTTTATTCTGTTTTACTTCGGTCTGTTATTTCAGAACCCATCCTAAATGGTTACTTCTCAGCATTTTTGTATGTACCTTTCTATTGTGGGTAGATTTATGGTTTAGAAACTTATATGGGTGCAAGGAACTCTTTTCGTAGTCCCTTGTATAACAAGTAGAATTTTTTTGTAAGTCATGATTTAAATATAGTAGGAGGACCTACACTCGAATAGACCAGTGATAGATACTTTATGATGATTAATTTAGTTGATAAATAATTCTTGTACCTTTCCCTACCCTTTGGGAATCCTTCCCACAAGTCTATTTCTTGGCAGCATCGGATTTACCTTTTTTATCGCAGGTGGACTTGTGTGTTAGGGATAGATTAGAGTGCTAAAGAATGGTATAAACTAGTTATACTTGGTGTTTTTATATTTTTTTTATGAGAATATTATGTATTTTCTATGTGTTACAGCATTAGTGGTGGTCTATTGAATATAAGAATCTATCCCACAAGTCTATTTCTCGTCAGCGTCTAATGTACCCTTCCTATTGAGGATGAGCTTATGTGTTACAGACTGGCATACAGGTAGACTTGAGTAGGGTTCCTTTAAGACTTAGACAATTCCTTTTAGAAACTGGTCCATGTGTCATTTATTCAGTTTCATCAAATGTATCCTTTTGATCATGGGAGAACTCATGTATTAGTGACTGAGACAAGTTGTAATACACCCTTTATGAGTCTATTGAATGACTTAGGGAAATTCCTATGTGTTGTAAGTTGAATCAACTATGAAGGCTGATAATTTTGATAAATAGAGGGTTACATATTGATACTTATGATTTATTTCAATTTTTATATATCTTATTGATCTTGAACTTATTTGAAGAGATGCCTAATGAGGCAATATTTATACCTTATTGTGATGAGAGTTCGTGAGACTTTTTTTTGGTATTTCATTTGCTATTTCTAGAATATTACTGTTAGTTTTTGTTTAGCAGTTAGCTTTATCATTGTTATCCCCAACGCCTTATATTTGCTTATCAACTATTGGATTGTAATTTTAGGCCTTGGTATCCTAGCAGGATTTTGGTCGAGTTGTCAAGGTAGTAGTACTCGTCACTGCTTTGTTTTAGATCTAACTACAAATACTTGTTGAGTATAATTGTTTTATTCTTTGTACTAAATCCCTTGATTTTATATACTTTTATAGGTTATGAGCCAAGAGCATCTTGATTTGTCTTTCCTTAAATCATAGTATGAGGCAAATTATTGAGAGATTTAAAGGTAGTTGCTTGTAATCAGGCATGCACCATGGAATTTCCCTATCTTATTTTTTTTACTTCTATCATTTTATATTTGGAGATATTAGGACCCTTTTATGTATTAGACTTGTCTTTATCTATTTAATGGCTTGTACATCGTGATTCAAGTTTGTGATATACTTCCAAACAAGGTTAAGAAGTGAAAAGATGATACTATGAAATATTCAAAATGAAAGACTTCAAATGTGGTTGAAATAGGCGGGTTCAATAATTCTCGTGTGCCAAAGAATAATTTATGGCCTTTCTTGGTGGAGTCAGTAAGTCCCACATACCACCGAATCATAATAGGATAAAATAGGCAGAGTTAACATGTCACACAATCCATGAATGTACATATGGTTTAGATGGATAGAGTCAATAATCCCTACGTGCCTTGGATGTACTTATTTTGAAAGATAATAATAATAAAGGAACTATTATAAAGTGATATAGGATGACAAATTACATTGAAGCAATCTCCCAAAGAATATCTATAATGTTTGGTAATAAGACTTGTTCTCGAAGAGAAAATCGTGATGGAAAAGCGTGAGGAGAATGAGAAGTCGAGATGTTAGAAGGTGCAAAATCGAGTTTTCTTGTTTGGTGGTTAAGATTTGAGTTTACTTGCATTTTCTATTTCATTACTTATAAGATTAATTGTATTATTTCATTGAGAAGGTGTAATTTGGTGTTCACTTGTTATGTACTTCGAGGTTGTTTCATTTTCCTTCCTATAGTTGGGTATTACTCTATATATGAGTTGTGTCTTTGGTTGGTTGTTAGCCTATTTTACTGTTACTTAGTTATGGTTAGTTGGTTGATCCTATAGATGTGGGTAATGTAAGAAGTAATATGATCAAAAAGATAATAGTGATGACTTGGTATTTTAACTTCGATTGAAGGTGTGTATTAATAAGTCTAGTAGATTTTAGTGTTGAAATAGTCTTTATGGTAGATTTTGAAATGTGTTTGAAAAAATAATAAATTAAAAGAGGAAGTTTTATGGTAATGATAACATAGGCAAATTATATTCTTTTAAGATGTCGTTATTATTCTATTTAATCTATTTTATATTTTTTGTGAACAAATCCTAGTCGATCGATGATGCTTACCAGTACTTATATTTTGTACTCATCCTACACTTGCTAAATCCTTTTTTGGGTGTAGTCTGAATGCAAGTTAGTTTGGAGTTACTAAATAGTTGGTGATATTCATCACCAACCTCTGGACTTCATTCCTGACAGATGATAGTGCTTATTTTGTTGTCTCTAAGTCAATAGTAGGTGGCTCTTGTACATGTTCGATCTCATCGTAAGGTATTCAATGTTGTTATTTTAAGATTGTTTATTAAATATTTTTCATAGTGTTTTTTTTAGTATTATGTTTAAATTTATCGAAAAACTTCTACTTTATAATAATTAGGTGATAATGGATCTCCTAGCTATCTAAGAATACTTTAGGTGCCCGCACAATCCATTAACCTGGGTCGTGATAGATTAGAGCATTAGGTTCAATGGTCCCACAAGTACAAGATCAAGTATTGAGAAGAGTTCCATGGATTGGCATATAGACATTTAAGTTAAATTCTCGCAACTCTAAAAGTCATTTAAAGTCATCCACTTTCTTCTTTCTATCGAGCTTTACTACCATCTACTACTAGATTGGGTCCAGTTTGTTCTAAATTATTCTAATTGTTATCTCAATGAATCTCAATTGGAACACAGTTGATTCCAATTGGTATATTAGTGAGTTTGAATTGTAACCTAAAATCAGGTGAAAAATATGAATAGAAAACAGCGTAATTCATTCCAATTGGTATATTACCTTTAGTTTGATGTTATAATGAGCATGTATTTCTTAATTGTGAATGTGGTTGAAAATTTTTATGAAGCTAATAATCTTATTAGGTATCTATTGTGAATTTCTTACTTATTGTCGTTTTTTAGGTTTATATTAATTTTTTATTCTTGAGTTACTCGATTATTTGTATTATAATTTGTTCCTTCTGTGAAATGATTCTTAAGTTTGATGAAATAATGGGATTTTAATGATTTACAGTGGAAAACTAATTGAGATTCTTGATTCATAAAAAATTTGTTGGCCATTAATTATCAGGATATGATATAGGTAATGAAACAGTTAAGAACCTATAATCAACTAATCTTTGTTTGCCCTTGCTTATATGCTTATTTTATGAGGATCAATATTTGGGGTGTTGAAGAGATAACTAAGCATATAATGAAGATTTAATAATGAATAAACGAAAAAAAAATCTATCCTTGTACGTTGCCAAGTATGATGGCCTTGTATATTTTAAATTGGTCTTATTGATATAGAGGTGGCTTGACTTGACAATGAAGTGTATGTCATGTGGTGAGTACTGAGTTAGTGATTTCTTTGGCATAAGTTATTACCTTGTCACGAGGTTTAGTTATGGATTTGTACTATAGGGAAAATATTTTGAAGATTAATTGATTGTTAACCGATCTTTGGGCTGAATGGTGTATTTAGACATCCCATAGAGGCTAGCTATTAGGTGACAATCTTAGAGGATATAAATCCCCAAGAATTTTATTATGCTAAATCAAATGGATTAGCCACACCTATAAAAAATTACGATTAACACTAAATTGAAAAAGGATAGATGATTTATTAGATAACTTGATTGATATTTCCTTCTTATATGATAGTACTTGATTGTTATTTCTCATTGAGTGGTTGAGGTATGATGATCAAGTAATTTGACTATCCATAAACTAGGTTATAAGATCGTGTTCCCTTGAGTGTTGATTAATGTGGTAATAATGTTGTCTAGAGGTCATATTGGGGTGTAGAAAAAGAGTTTTTAAGTTAAGATAATCTAGAGTATGTTTGGACTAGAGGATAGGTTCATGGGGAAGTTATTGATCTAGGGAATATCAAATATTAGATATGAATAGGAGGAAAAATTGTTACTTGACATATTTATTTTTTACCTTAAGGTTTTGATAAGAGAACCTCGTGATGTTTGTAGGGTTAGGAAGCTAGTTAGCTATATATAGAAAAATCAATATAGAACTAGCAATGGTGTTGTGAATGAAATGTGCTTATAGACTGCAATTCCATAGGCTTTTGATGGACTAGTATTTTTCTTCTTCTTTATAATAGTCGTAAGTCTGCTAATCGATGAGAAGTTACATGGCTACCTATGTATAGTACTTGATCAAAATCTTGAATAGTAATTGATCTTTTAGGTAAAACGAATGATAATTGGATATGCGACATTGCAACAGGGAGAGATTAAGCAATTCTGTGTATTAATTTCCCCACCAATGATGAATTACTTATAAACCAATTTAGGGAATCGATCTCCAAACCTATGACAACAATTTTTTAACCAAAGGAGGGAATGATAGAGTTGTGATATTTCTTCAAAGATTATAAATGTGAAGTGGGGAATGATAGAGTAAGGTAATTATTTGGTTAGGTCTAATAATTAGAAGTGGGGTATATGGTATGGAACCGTGTACAAATTCTTGGAGTTACTAATTAATTTTGTGAGGGAAGGTAAATATTCTTGGATAGTTTAGTTTTCATGAAGCTATGATGTAGGTATAGTGGTAGTCTTGTATGTAGTATTGATCTAGTGATATACCAGTTTACCATTAGTTATGAGAATAATGGCTCTCTAATTACAGCTTGAATTTAGTGTGATTAAGGAGATAAGTGGAAGATGTATTCTTGGGAATGAAACCTCTTAGTGTCATGATCAAAAATCAAGGAGTGATGGAACCTGTCCTAATGCACCTTGACTAGTAAGACTAAAAACTCTATAGAGGGTAAATGTGGAAATAACTAAGTCA
>JBDJHY010695434.1:0-15851 GCA_039654485.1 Withania somnifera | reverse complement strand
TTTAAAGTAACTATCAACCTACCACATTCTTTTCTTTTTATGTGTTTGGAACTGACGCGCACATATAGTTTTAGGGATTTTATATAGGAAAAAACATTACGTCATAGTTAATCAACTCAGCCTACATTTCCTATATAAAACCCCTAAAACCAATACTCTATAAATTGGTCGTTTCTATATGCTTAATGCAGGAGGTAGCAGACACATTCATTAATATACACATGAGAATACAAATCAGATAACCATAATACATAGAGGATCTATTTTTAATACTTTTAATGGATTTTCCTCATTTTTGTGGGACATAATTAATTTTGAATCTAGGTTGTAGTGTTCTATGTATGGAGGAAAATGTATTTCATGAAAAAAAGAATTTTAGAAAAACAAGTTGTTTTTAATTTATTTTTTGTGTTTGGTACTCGGGTAGAAAATATTTTCCTAAAAAAATTTAATTATAGATACATTTTACTAAAGTAATATCAATTATGATGTTTTGAATTTCTGGATTTGATTACTCTTACCTTATATAGTTATTTAATATTAAGTATAGTGTAGGAAGAAAATAATAAATATTTTTTATTTTTTTATTAACATAGATAAGTAAAACTAAATATTTTTTTTGGTATAAAGGTCAAGTAAATTGAATATTTATTTGTGACTGAATTTGGGCATTTTTATTTAAGGAAGTGTACATATGAAAATCTTGGTGACAACGAATGTATATTTGGCTAGAAAATATGACTGTATGGTATATGTAGGATTGATGTAGAGAAGTAAAAAGGAGGTCAATGCAAGAGGCCCATAGTGGCCCATCAAAGGGGAAGGTCTGGCCTACTAAGGCCTCCCACTCAAGAACCGATGAAAGAGGTTTTCCCCCCTTTACAGGGCCACGACCAGTAGAATAATGGGTAAGCCCACTATGACAATCTCTCCCATTCACAGCTTTCACAAGGACAACAGTTACAAAGGCTTGTTATATATACCATATCTGAGGAATAACTAAGGTACGCTGACAAAACTACTTACAAATATTCTTGAAATTTCCATAAGCTTATTACTAACTTAAGCATCGGAGATCAACCCCGGGGACCTTGGCCTTGTTTTACAGGATTCCTCTCAATTCGCTACCACACACTATCAACAGGAAGGATTCGTCTCAGTTATTTTATTGGTGATCTTTCCGGATTCAGCAATTGGCGTCTTCTGTGGGGAGAGAACTATTAAGTCACTAAGAATCAGCCGAGAAAGACAAGCACGATGAACACCAGGAGCTGGCCCGAGTACCTGCGCCCCGGCACGAGGACGTCCTGTTAAAAGAGGTCGAGGGCGGGGACGACCCCGAGCTCATGCCGACCACCCAAGCAGAGGCCCCTCCCAGCATCAGCCTCCCACTGACTCTTCCTTAGAGGCTACACAGGAATTCGCTAGTGACCACCTGGAGTTATTTTGGAAGTGGTACGAACAACAACCGGAGCTTCAGGGCTTAATTCCACAAAACTCTGGAGTGGCTCATTCAACCAGGACTCTCTCTCAAGTGACAAACGCCCACGTCACCGGAGGCGAGATGTTCACCATCCACAAGATCAACCCCGGCGTTGCAGCCGGAGTCACCAGACACTACGGAGTAACCTGGGGAAAAGTCGGGAGAGAAACCCCTCACTCGCCTACATACGAGACGAGGCAGACCGACTCCTAGGCCGCGATGACCTCGGATCCACAGTCTCCCAGTTTACTGAGAGGATCATAAGCACCCTCCTCCCTTGGGGGTTCAGAATACCAGTGTTGAAGTACGACGAGAGCACTAACCCCAGCGACTTTATATTCACATTCAGGTTCCAGATGTTGAACTGGCGTTGCAACTCAGATCACATGTGCAGGGTTTTTCCCGAGTTGCTGGTAGATCGAGCCTGCATATGGTTTGATAATCAACCCAAAAAATAGTATAAACTCATTCAGAGAACTACTGAAGTCTTTCTAGCCCCTTTTTACCAAAGTAAAAAGGCAGTAAAGAGTGCGACTGATCTCCTGGATGTGAGACAAAAAGGCGATGAGACCATAAGTGCTTACCTAGAGCGCTTTACGGAAAAAAGTCTCTACATAGAAGGAAAAATAGACCAGCTCGTTATCTCTGCCTTCCTGAGTGGGCTCCAACCTGGGTTCCTCTATACTAAACTCAGGAGGAACCCACCCAAGATGGAGAATGATCTATTCAAGGCGGTACGAAGCTTATCAGCAGCCAACGAAGCAAATAAAAAAAAAGGAAAGGAAACAGGTTGGAGAAAAAGCCCAGTGAAAGCCGGCTCCCAGCCCGAACCGCCTTTGACAGGTTGGGAAAAAGAAGGACAGAGTCTAGATTCGTCGAACGAAGCATGACTCCGCTGATGAGGACCAGGTCAGAAATCCTCGCACTCTACCACGACGTGTTGAGGCCGCCCCCAGTACTACAGGCACTACCTCATAAGAGTCCGAGGAACTATTGGTGCCCCTACTATAACGACCACGGGCACGACACGGAGGCATGAAAGGACCTCATGAGAGAAATTGAGGAGTGCATCCGGTGGGGCACGTTGGCATAATACACCCCATCAGCTGTCGGGCCCTCCTGAACTCAGTTTTGAGAAAGCAGAACGGGCCAGCGACACAACTCTGGAGGCCGAGGTTCAAACCAGTCCCACCGGAGATGGGATCCTTCGCCAAAACAACTCTTTTGATATCCAAACCAGCAATTCATGGGGAGCTATTCCAACCCCAACCGCATCCCAGTTTCTCAAAACCAGCAGCCCGGGAACATGGGCCAAGCCCCACACCCCAAGACCAGCAGGTGACAGGGGTAATATATGCCATATTTGGATGGCCTTCCGAGGAGGTATCACAAGCCGCCTTGAAAGCTCAGGACCAGAGAACACCCACTAAAGAACCTCAAAACAAAAGGTTCAAGTTCGGAGAGGTCATCACCTTCTCGGAGAAAGACGCCGTCCCAGGGGAAATGCCACACTCCGATGCCTAGTAATCCATATCGTAATGGCCAACAAATAGGTGCATCGGGTGTATATTGATAATAGAGCCGCAGTCAAAATCATCTTCTTCGCTTGCTTTGAACAACTCGGCATAGACCGGAGCTGCCTCAAGCAGAGCAACCTACCTCTCTAGACTTTCACATAGGGAGAGGTCATACCTGAGGGGACCATCTGGTTGCCAGTATCAGTCGGAACTTCCCCGACCTTAAAGACCATGATGGTGGAGTTCTATGTGGTGAACGCCCCATCTCCATACAATGTAATCCTGGAGAGAGATTGGTTAACCCCAGCTAAGGCGGTGTGTTCGGCATACCATCTCATGGTGAAATTCCCAACCGAGAAAGGAATAACATCAGTTAGGGGAGACCAACAAGTCTCAAGAGAGTGCATGAGAATTGCACTAAAAAGAAAGGCACACAGGTCAACAAATAGCAATTACTGGAAAAGGGGTCTCCGAAACCTCAAGAGAAAGCACGCGTCGTCCTGGCAGGGGAAGCAGATGACGAGACAATAGAGGTCTCTCTAGACCCTAACTTCCCCGAAAGAAGTGTGAGTGTGGGCTCATCCAAAAACATACCACTCCACCGAGGAATGATCTCCTTGCTACAGGAGTTCAAAGATGTTTTCTCCTGGTCACTGCAGGATATGAAGGGGGTATCCCCCGAACTAATGGTCCACAAACTGAATGTGGACCCCAAAACCAAGCTGGTGCAGCAAAAAAGAAGGAAATTTACACAAGAAAGAAACCAGGTAATCCAGGCTGAAGTAGAATAACTATTGGCGGCAAACATCCTCTTCGAAGTAAAGTACCCTACCTGGATAGCTAATCCAGTGATGGTTAAGAAAGCTGGAGAAGGGTGGAGGATGTGTGTCGACTACACTGACCTTAACAAGCACAGTCTAAAGGACTGCTACCCTTTGCCAGTCATATATCAGAAGGTGGAGGCAGTATCAGGATACGAACTACTCAGCTTCTTGGATCTGTACAAATGCTATCATCAAGTCCTAATGAGTGCAGAGGATGCAGCAAAAACCACCTTCATCACGGATTGGAGAACCTTCGCGTACAAGAAGATGCCCTTCGGGTAGAAGAATGTTGGAGCCACATACCAAAGGTTAGTAGACAAAATATTCAAGCAACAGGTCGAAAAAATAATAGAAGTCTACGTAGACGACATAGTCGTCAAGAGCAAGACCCTGAACTCAGGCCTCGAGGATCTACTTGAAATACTACAACTCCTCAGGGGCACCAGGCTGAAATTGAACCCGGTAAAGTGCAAGTTCGGAGTTAGCTTGGGGAAGTTCCTCGGATACATGGTCTCCCAGAAGGGGCTGAGTGTTAACCCCTCCAAAAATAAGGCGGTAATGGAGATGAGATCTCCGAAATGCTGGTCCAAAAATTAATGAGATGCCTTGCCTCACTAAGCCGGTTCTTGTCTAAGTCAGCATAGAAGCAACTGCCATTCTTCCTCATCTTGAAAAATGCCAAAGATTTTAAGTGGACGGACGACTTCCAACAAGCTTTTGAGGACCTAAAACAACATTTAGCCAAGCTCTCCGCCTTGGCTATACCAATGTTAGGAGATACATTATATTTGTATCTCACCGCCACGAAAGGAGAAGTCAGTGCTGTTCTAGTCCTAGAGAAAGACGGGGTCCAGAAACCAGTGTATTTTGTCAGTCGATCTCTTCACGGAGCTGAGATAAGGTACTTACCCACAGAGAAAATGGTGATGGCACTGATAACGGCGGGACGATGACTCCGCCCCTACTTCCAAGCACACCCCATTTGCGTGCTAACTGACGTGCCCCTAAAGAAGATCCTCCTTAAGCCTGAAGCATCAGGAATGCTGATGAAGTTGGCAGTCGAACTAGGAGAACACGAGATTGACTTCCAACCTAGAAAGGCCATTAAGGGCCAAGCCTGGCTGATTTGCAAGTCGAAATGAACCTGGCCATCTCAAAACCAAAAGCGAAGCCATCTCCAGAGCCAAAAGAGAATACATCCCCCCAAGATACCTTCATCATGCATGTGGACGGGGCCTCTAATGAGAACGCCGAGGGAGCCGGTATTCTACTCACCAACCCAGAGAGAATAGAGGTATCCTATGTGTTTCGCTTTGATTTCAAAACAACAAATAATGTGGAAGAGCACGAAGCACTGATAGCAGGACTTCGTATAGCCAAAAGAATGAAGGTGAAATCTGTCTTCGTCTTTAGTGACTCCCAGCTCGTGGTCAACCAGGTAAAGGGAACCTATGAGACAAAGGATGCCCGACTGAAATAAATACCTAAAGATAGTGAAGGGACTGAGCCATAAATTTTCCTACTTTCAGATAGAAAAATTCCCTTGAGGTAAAAATACCCGAGCAGACGCTCTCAACAAAATGGTGTCCACGGATAAGGGCAAGAGATCCCAGGGGGTGACAATCGAAGAGCTCCACCACCCTAGCATCAATGAGGCAGTCATCTCAGTGGTAGAAGAATAGGGCGACATTTGGATGACCCCCATCTTCACATATCTCACTTCAGGGCAAGTGCCTTCCAACCCAATAGAGGCCAGAAGACTCCGGCTAAAAGCCCCGAAGTACATCCTGGAAAAAGGGGTACTCTACAGAAGGTCTTACCTACAACCCCTTATGAGATGTGTAGTGCCAACCCAGGCCAACTACATACTGTGAGAAGTCCATGAGGGGTCATGTGGATACCACCAAAGGGCAAGGGGCCTGGCAAAGAAGATAATGAGATGGGGCTACTACTGGCCTATACTAGCACATGAGGCTTAAGATTTAATTCAGAAATTCCCGAAGTGTCAACTACACACGCCAATCACCAAGCAGTCGCAGATGGATTTGATTGCAGTACAAAGCGCCTAATTGTTTTCCCAGTGGGGAATCCATATAGTGGGGCCCTTCCCTGAAGCACCCGGAAGGCTAAAGTTCCTAGTAGTGGCCATAGATTACTTCACCAAGTGGGTAGAGGCGGAACCCCTAGCCGCTATCACCGGGAAAAAGATCTTGAACTTCGTATGGAGGAACATCGTATGCCACTTTGGAATACCCACTAAAGTTATCTCAGAAAACGAAAAGCAGTTCGCGGAGGACCCGTTCAGGTCGTGGTGCACAGAGATGAAAATCAAACAACAGTTCACCTCCGTAGCGCACCCACAATCAAACGGCCAGGTTGAGGTGACTAATAGGACTCTATTGTAAGGCATAAAAAAGAGGCTGGACAGAGCAAAATGAGACTGGGTGGAAAACTTACCAAACATTCTCTGGGCATACAGTACCATCCCATGAACCCCAAACGGAGAGACTCCGTTCAGCCTGACCTGTGGGACTAAAGCAGTAATTCCAACCGAAATCGGAGTTCCAAGCTCTAGAACTCTGCTCTATGCGGAACTCTCTAATGAGGAGGACCTAAGGCTAGACCTCGACCTGCTAGAAGAAAAGAGAGACAACGCGGCCATCTTGGAGGCAAAATACAAGAAGGCTATTGCCAAGTACTACAACGACAGGGTAAAAAATACCCAATTCACTACAGGCCAGTACGTACTTCAAAAAAATGAGGCCATTCGAGCTGAGAAGAATAGAAAGATAGAAGCAAACTGGGAAGGTCCATACAAGGTAACAAAAGCCTCAGGAGCAGGAAGCTACAAGTTGGAAAACTGGATGGCAAGAAAATACCCCGGACCTGGCATGTAAGTAACCTTCGTAGATTCTATCAATAAAGTTATGTTTTGTTCTATGAATGGTAAATTAATAAAAAACTCAGTTATACTTTATGGGTACGTCTCTCGTATATATTTTTTTCCTTCACATAAACCGACCTCGTCAAAATGAGAGCTCGGTTTGGCCAAAACATGCCACAGTCATTAAATTGACCTCGTTAAAATAAGAGCTCGGTTCGGCCAAAATACACCGCAGTCATTAAATCAACCTCGTCAAATTGAGAGCTCGGTTCGGCCAAAACACGTTGTAGTCATTAAATCGACCTAGTTTAAACAAGAGCTCGATTCGGCCAAAATGTGCCGCAGTCATTAAATCTATCTCGCCTAAATGAAAACTTGATTCAGCCAGAACGTGCTGCACACATTAAATCTACCTCGTCTAAACGAGAGCTCAATTTATCAAAAAATAACCTACCATAAAAGAGCACCTCGAATCAGGGCAGGGAAGAACTCAGCCTGAACCCAAGGTGCTGCTTTCCTTAACTAATATATTTCAACTATTTCATGATAAAACCCGAGTAGGGGGACATAGAAATAACAAAGAAAGAGTACGAGTTGTACATCAAATATGCAGATCACAAACCCTCAAAGGAAAAAAAGAATGTATATAAAGATTATACATTTACATAAGTTTACAACACCTATACTAACGAATACGACGAGAGGAAAATCTACCCCAGCCTTTTCCCCACTCAAGGACTCCGGAGGCGGGAACAGCTACTTGGCTTGGGCTAGCTCATAGATCCCTTCGAAAATACTAAGGCCTTTTTTCACATCTTCATACATGGACAAGACGTTGTCCAAAATAGCCTTATTTCTTCAAAACACGGATGAGTTCTCCCTTTGTGTGGAAGCCAAGCTGGCTAGCATGACTATTAGCTCGGTAACCCATTTCTCCACCTCGTCCAAAGAGATGAGCCCACCTTCCCAGAACACCACCCGCTCATACTCACAAACTTGATCTCTCAAGCAGGTCACCTCAGCCTCACGATGAGTAAAGTTTAGCTCACTCTCCGTAACCTGGGCTTGGAGCTCAGACATCTGAGCCTCTAACCCGGGCACCCGAGCTTTCAAATCATTAGGCCGGCCTCTCCAAAAAGCTAACGACCTCTCAGTATTAGCTGTTAGAGTTCGAACGTCACCCCAGAGGATAGCCACCTTTTGCTCCAATTCCTCATTTTCACCCAACGATAGTCCCTCTCATCTTGGCATTCCCTCATTATCTGATTAGGCCCCTAAACTACGCGTTCTGAGACAAACGAGTCAGAAAGTATCAGATGAACTTGTTCTTCAGCCGCAACTCTCTATCCCTTGCCTGGAGGAGTGCTTTTAGGAAAGAATTCTCCCTCTCCAGTTGGCCATGGGTGTAAGGGATTAATCTCTGGAGAAATCAAAAAAAATAACAGTCAGACAGAATAGAGAATAATAACTTTTATTAATGAGGCACAAAGGCCTAGGATAATTACAAAGGCCTAAAAACTATACATTCTCTTCGATAGGGAGAAACTAAGGTAATTAGATCAACATCCATGATGGGATCAGAAGTAGCAGTCGGAGCCCTTGATGTAGCTTTAGCGGCAGCGTCGACCCGAGATCTATTGGAAGCCAAAAACTCCGCTACGTCTATGTTGGCATCCTCCTCGGAAGTCTTTAACTCCTCCACATCAAAGAAGAGGTACGCTGGGAGACATAACGGAGAAAAGGCATCTCAGGGCATCGGAGAAGAACCCGGATGAACTCTTTAGCTACCCGAGACTCAGCCTCGACATCGTAGCTAAAGGTAGCAGTCTGAATAGAAACTCCAGGATTGGCCTTGGCTACGTCATCCAGTGCCTTCCCCCGAGTCGCGACAACTAAATACGTGTTCATAACGGAAACATACTCTGTGAAAGCCGAAGTCTGGACCAACTTGTCGAACAAGGCTTCAGAGAATTCACCTTGCTTCTCCAAGTAAGTCTCCCTTAAAAAGTGCAACTCAGCCTCCAAGCCTCGTTGTTTTTCCTTGGCTAACCGGGCCGTCTCTTTGGCAGCCCTAACCCTCGACTCCGCCGCCCTTAACTGTTCCCGTCTGGCTTCTTCAAAAGCCTTGAGGTGGGCCTTTAGCTCTCCTCACCTGGACTCCAAGTCTTCTCCCTTTTCACGACGGTACTCCTCAGCGACCCCCTCGATTTCCTACAAAAGAAAAAAGCATAAGTCAGGTAAGGCACTCAAGGGGTAAACCAATGGACAAGCAGGAGAAAAGAAAGCTCACCTCGCTGAGATTGCGGAAGGCAGATCCGATGCAAGAAGCCACTTCGGCTAACCTCGGCCTCTTCGATGGAGGGCCAGAATCGAGCTCTCCCCTCAGCTTTCCCTGGACTACTCAATCAGCTCAACAATCGGGCAGAGCAAGCGGGAGGAGGAACTACCAGAGTCCTTCTCAGTTCCATTTTCGGGGCCACGTCAGTTGAAGGCCCAGCACTCCCTTTCAGAGTAGTAACAAGGGGAATGCAAACCACTACACCAAAAAGAAATAAAAGTGTCAGGACGGCAAAGAAAAAGTACTATCAAATATGAGAGATTTTATATTTGACAGGATTCTGGCTCACGTTTGAAGTACAACTGATACAAAGAAACAAATCGACGAACCTATTCCATTGACAAATGCAAAACTATTTGTGAGTCTAGTTTCATTGTATTAGAATTATTTAAGTTGAGTTGTAATTTTTTCTTTCTTAGAAATAATGTTTAGATTACATTTGTTTCTTGTTTAACTTCAATTTGAGGGCAACTCGAAGTATTGGAAGTTCTATAATCAAGGGTGATTATAGACCATTTTAGGAATTAGAGTTAGTTTATAGGTTATTCATTTGTAACCTTAAATTATTGATTTTGGATCATTTGATTTAGTAGATTTGGGGTTAAATCCTTCAAGGGTGTAGGTCATGGTCTTTTACCCTTTTAAGCTGGGGTTTTCCACGTTAAATTGTATGTTGTTATTTCCTGCTTGACTAACTAATAAATTACAGATAAGAAATAGGTTGATCAACCTGTTTCATTGGGATAATAGGGACGCACAACCCTATAATCTGTATCAAAGAAGGTTATATTATTAAAATTTAATCACTTAAGAAAAGATCATATTGAATTCTGCACCTCCAATCAGTCATGTTGAAGGTCAGTACATAAACAAGACACCATTGTTCAATGAACAGTATTATTCTTAGTTGAAATAAAAAATGAAAAACTTTCTGCAAGCTGAATTTAATGAACTTTGGTTAAGAGTTATCAATGATCCAAAGTATCCACTAAGAAAAATAATCAGAATGCTGATGTTCCTAAGGAATTGAGCGAGTATGATGATAATGACTACAAGATATTAGGAAAGTATGCATAGGCCAAGTGTATTCTGGTGTGTGGACTTGGGCCTGATGAATATAATACGATTTCAGGTTGTACTTCTGCCAATTAGATTTGGGATACTTTGATGAATGCTCATGGATGAACTAATCAAGTTAAAAAAAATCATAATTGCTCTTTTATGTTCGGAATATGAGTATTTCAAGAAGAAGACTAGAGAATCTCTTCAAGACATGATAACCCGATTTACTACCATAGTAAATGAGCTAGTATCCCTGGGGAAAAATCTCACTACTGAAGAAATAATGGATAAAGTACTCAAAACACTTCAAAAAACTTAGAATGTTAAGGTGACAACAATCCGAGAATCCAAGGACCAACTGACATAACACTAGATGAGCTAGTTGGAAATTTGAGAACTTATGAAATGAACATGGAATGACATAAGATGGAAGTAGGTAACAAAAAGAAAACCCTTGCTCTAAAGGCTACTAAAAGTGATGGATCTAATCTGGATGATGAGGATGTAGGCCTAACCACCAAAAACTTCAAGAAATTCTTGAAAAAAAGAGGAAGTAATAGTAAGAGAATGATCCCAGCAAAAGGAAAAATTTTTGAGAAAGGACAATTTGGAGGATGTTACAAATGTAAAAAGACTGATCATTCAATCAAAAATCGTCCAATGTAGGAGAATGGATGAAAAAAGGAAAGAGTCGAAAAGGAGCAAAGGAAGAGAAAGAGATTACCTAACAAGAAAAATGGTGGAACATCTCAATCCATATATACAACCAGGGTCCTAGCTCTAAAGAAGCAAAAAATGAGGAGACTGAAGACCTAGCCCTCATGGAAATAGATGTGTAGAAGCTGAAAAAAGCAAGTCAGTATCTTAAACTTAAAAAGAAAACCTGACTCTTTCTCTAAGAAAAAAATGATTTCCTTAATGAAAATTCTAATTGATAACTTTCATAGTCTCATTGAAAACAAAGATCAACTGCTAAATTCCATTACAAGTCTCGAGTCTGAATATATTGATGAAAATATCAAAGTCAGACTGGAAAAGGAGAAACAGGGACTTAAGGAATAGGTAGGTCAATGTGATTTTTCCATTTTGTCACTTAGTTCTGAGATTCAAAAGTTATCAGTTTTCAATTCTGGAAAATAAAAAATGATTAGTAAACAACTTAGTTGTGAAAATAACCTTAAGAATGTTAAAGATGAGTTGTATCTTCAATGAGATAAGTTTAGAAGAATTGATCTAGAACTAGATAGGAATAAACTTGAGCTTGGGAGAACAAAAAAGTGGACTAATTCCTTAAGGATTGTCACCCAACTTGGTAATAAAACACATAGTCAAAAGGATGGACTAGGGTTTGTAAAGGAAAACTCAAGTACCAATGCTGATATTTTTATTTTTATTGGTAATCTTAGTGATACCAAAATGAGATGTCCAATAATTAGAAGTTATCAGGATAAAAATAGGAAATCTGTTAAATCAAGGAAAGAAGAAACTCGAAAAAGGGATAAAATTCTTAGAAGAAACATGTTCACTTTAACAAAATGTCCGGTTTATGTGCTACCTGCCTAGAATAAGAAAAATGAATTCATTCTTTTGTTTAAAAAAGGACCCAAGCTTGATTTGGTTCCTAAAACCAACGTCTGACTTTTACAGGTAAAAGTGAGAGGGAGAAAGAAAAATTAATAAATGGATAGTTCTTGATCAATACATATGACTTGATACAAGAAGAAATTTCTCACTTATTGAAGGAGAAGGTAGGAAAGTTTCCTTTGGTGGAGGCAAGAAAGACAAATCAGAGTGTAATGACCCTTACAATCATTGATGTATTTTATGTGTTATCCTGTATTCTATACAATTCTGGTAGACGCCCCTGGTTATTTATGACCCATGGGATTGGTATTTCAGCTCCATGATGGTTCGGTTGAGATTTATCTCGCTTTTCGTATTTTAGAGCCTAAACTTAGATAATCATTGACTTTTGTCAACATTCCTTCAAGACAAGTTAGGAATGAAATTATGATAGTTTTGTTAGCTCCAAAATGTAGATTTTGATCTAGGTGAACCCTTGGTCTGGGTCTTGGAGCTTTCAGTGCGAGATTATCTCATTTGACTAGATAATAGTTAGTCGTTTGTTGGATGACTGACTTTGCCAACATCCAACAACTGGAGTATCAGATCGGAGATTCGATTATGCCATTAGCTCTGAAATGTATATCTTAGGCTTGAAAGAGTGTTGGTTGACCTCTCAAGGTGTCCGGTGTGAGTTCAAGTTATTTTATGGATTTTAGGCAATTTTGACCTAAGTGTTGACTTGGTCAAAATTTCTTCAAAATGACCTCTTGTTGGAGTTTTGACTGTACCATTGAGTCCCGAATTCCATTTTGTGTGTGATCCATATCTCATTTGCATATATAAGACTATGAACACATTCCAAGTGGTATTTGGAGCCATTCCAAATGGTTGGTTTTTTGTTGTTAAAATAGTAGTTGGCACAGACCACTGTTGTTCTTTGCATTTATGAAGAGATGTCACGTGATCACGAAGGTCATCTTTTTTCCTTTTTTTCGATCGTGGAGCCTTTTTTTTCGATCGTGGAGCCGTTCGAGGGTGTCTAACATCAAACAAGCTAATCTTCATAGGCTATAATGCACTATTTTTTTGGACGATAGGTAGGCTCATTGGGCTTACTCTGGGGACGTAACATGTATAATTATGCTAACTAGCATTCGTGAGTTGGATTACTGGGTCTATACCGTGACCCTTGACCGCTCATTCTATTCTACTTCATCTCTTTCTTTCTGATGGCGCTCGGTGTAATGCAATGCCTTTGACCCAGTACTGGACCTATGTTGGCCATAGGTTTACTATGAAGTAGTAGAACACTGTTGTGTGGGATGAGTTTTAGGTTTTACGATCGAGTATGGGATGGTTGTTGTATGCTGCTAACTATAGCTTAGATTGAGCATCTGTAGGGCATAAGTTATCTGTAGATATTGCTTGTGTTTATTTATTCATATAGTGCGATCGTTGTGAGGTTCAACTTTTGAGGGCGTGTATTGAGGCTGGGGGCCTATTATCACCTTTTACCGGGACTGTATGTTTTGGTGGGCTTGTTTTGTATACTAATGATTAAATGGACTAAAATTAGCATAAATGGACTTTTTAATAACTAATAATAGCAGAAGTGACTTTTCTACTTGTTTTTTACTAGCCTGCATGGCGGGCACCTTGTAATACCTTTTCTACTTATTTTAGATCACGTTTCACACCCTTCCACCGACTTTTTAGGAAAGTTCCCTTTTGCCTATTCAGTTAACTTGACTCCAAGTATAGCTCTTTTTTTTATTTCATTTAATTGAGATCTCCTCTCTCTTTCGGACCCTCTACCTCTACTTCCCTAGCACTTGAGTTCGACTTTGCTTTGGCACCAAGTATAACCTTTTTCATACTACTTCACGTTTATCGATTTGGGACCTTATTTCCCTAAAATGTATAGACTTGTGGCACTGAGTTGCCGGGATTTATGATACGGTGATACCGTTATAGTGGGGCATTGGATTCCAGCACATAAGACTCCCCAAGGCTCCGTGATATTGAAATGAGAGGCTTACTGTGATGCTAGATATTTTTGTACACAATCGGCATAAATCCATGGAAAATTCTATTCCAGGGAAGGATATACTAGAGGAGGGGTCTGCGGTGGAGTAGAGACATTTGGGGAAGCCCTTCCATGGGTCCGGTCTTCTAGGCCTTTGGGTGAACTTTGACATCATTTTGTATGTGTTTACTTTACCACACTTGTTTTTTGTATGTAATATCTGGTGGTATGGGACGTCGGATAAGTGAGCATGATTCGTGTGTACTCTTCCATTCTTATGGGGGCTTGGAAGGGTTTTATCTACTTTTACTATTTTATATACTTCTAGTGTTAGTTTTAGCTTCACTTACTGATCATCCTTACTTTCTGGTATTACTTGTGCATGTTGATATTGGTTATATCTTTCGCTTCTATATCTTGAGGTTATCGGTACACCACCCATTTTCTCCTAGTCTTCTTTGCTATCTATCTTGTCCTACTTTTCTGTTATTATTATTGTACTTTGCAAGGATCCTGGGTACGTCCTTCAATTCCTTACTGATTTCCTTATCTGTGATTTATCTAGCATTATTAGTACTTTATCAACTTCCTTTCTTATTTTTGTGTAGCTAGCCTCTTATGTTGTACTACTTGCTTTTGTGAACTGCTTTTTGTACATTCCTGTTATTTATTATAATTTTACTTGTATATGTGTAGTAGGCCCTCAAATCCTACTAGTTACTTGTTGCTTCAGCGACTTGTACTCATATCGCTCTTGTCTCTTCTAGGTGTAGATCTGAGTACTAGTACCCCGCCACTGATTGTCTTATTCATGCCTCCTCACTGTTGCTTTTTGGAGGGTTCAGGGTGAGATTTAGACGTCCAACCTATCCTATATCTCATCAATATTTAGTTTAGCTATTTTGTATTTCTAGAGACAAATGTTGTGTTTATTAACAGTGTATCTTATACTATTTACTTTTCATGGATCTGTATATACTAATGGCAGGTCTTGGGAGGTTTGTTGACTCTACTTATGTTATGCTACTTCTCTTACTTTATTTCTTCTCTCTTTGGATTTTCCTTATAACGATTGTGCTAACTTTACCTACTACGATAGCCCATTGCTTACGACCATGGGCTATAGGGTTAGTTCTCTTATTGGTGGGATAATGGGTGCCATCATGACTTGAGAAATCAGATTATGACAACTTGGTATCAGAGGTTAGGTTTTGATTGTTGTCAGTGTACAAAGCCAATATCTGTTAGAGTAATGCGAATCGGTACAAAGAGGTCGATCACCTACCTTCAGGAGGCTGTGGTGGTACTTAGGAACTTAAACCTCATTTCGGATCATATATCGTGTGTGTATCCTAGAAAGTTTTTGGAAATCTTATTTATTGTCTTCATTCTTCTGCAAATGTCATGTAAATGATCGACTCTGTTATACGATTTTGATCCCTTTGACCTAGTGGTTTGGGATTCATCACAGGGATATATTATGTCACCCTGGGGGGTTACTATGCCGGTATAAACTTTTGAGACCACGACAATGGGTTTAGCACCTACTCCAGCTCCATCACCTATTCCAACACCCACTCTAGATGTTCAATTCTTATCCTCCGACAGACAATGCTTAGACATCTGCTCAAGGGGAAGCCTTGGGTGCATCCCTCTTGGGAGTACAGTCTATAACTGCAGCTCCTCCTACAATTCAGACAAAAACCCCTATCCCTTCTCAAGTGATATCTATTCCATTTTTTCCCCAACTATAGCATCGCAAACAGCTATAAAATAGTTGAAGCATAATCTTCTGACTAGGTTCCTCTGATTGGATCCCCCGAGGTTTATTAGTTTTCCAAGGGAGAGTTCTCATGAGATTCTGGTTGAGTGTGAGGAGAGGCTGAGGAATCGTAATATTCTGGAGTGCCACAGAGTCTGCTAGACCACCTTCTAGATGTGTTGTATATGAAGAAGTGGTGGAGTACATTGATGTCACGACCCGATTTCTCGGATCATGATGACATCTACTATACCACCAGTAGGAGAACCAAACCCCGTAGTCCGTAGCCGAAGCGGAGGACTACTACAATTGATGCGGAAGAATATGAAAAGAAATAGTAAAGATAATAAAGAATTGCGGAATACACCCAAGACCCGATGTCAATGTCA
>JBDJHY010695326.1:0-15851 GCA_039654485.1 Withania somnifera | reverse complement strand
TTCACTCCCCGTGAATTTGACCCCGACTCATAGTTGGGTAATTATAATTGACAATGATCACGTGCATATTTCAATTGATTTTGAAAGTGTAGTTAAGCGTTATCATCGTCCTATGATGCCTACTGGGTTCTCGTTGTATTGGCACTCACGTTGTACTTCGTCATCTTTTTGTGATGTAGACCCTAGCACCAGTCAGCAGAGCGAGCGCAATTGTGCTAGTTAGCTGAGTACAGTTTCAGGAGACATGGTGAGCAGTCAATGTTCATCTTGGCCGATTTTCCTTCTGCTGTCAGAGTTGTCCCAACTGGATTCTGAATAGTTGTTTTATACTTTTGGCACCCTTGTTGATTGTATTACTTGTATTATTCTGTGTATAGATGCTCTACAACCATGATACCAAGTTTTAAGAATTATATTATGTCATGTATCTTTGTTTCTTCTTTTCTTCTCCTTCTTCTTTCTTTTTTTTTTTTTGGTACTTGGTAATGACCCACCGCTCAATGCTATGGGTCTGAATTAGGCTTGTCTACAGGTGGGATGTAAACGCTATTACAACCCGATTTTTGCATCATGACGGATAGTAATATTGAATTATTGCGTACATTTGTATTTTACCATATGAAAATTATGTATTACTCTCTGTTGTGTAGAATTTCATAACTAATCAATTTTTGTACTTTTGATTTTAAGTTGTAAACTCATACATACTTCACATATTTCTTTGTTCTTTTGAATGGTTACTGTGTGTTTCTTTAGATATTACTTAAAAAAATAATCAAGATAATAATCAATATAATCAAGATAAATCAATATATTTTAACTATTATCTTGATTACCTTTTTACTAAATTGTCGACGTTTTCTTTTTCTCTTTAGCATCACCAGCAGATTAACAGAGGTGGGCGATGAGACATTAATGTAAATAAAAAAAAATATGGTTGGTAAGTTGTAACAGCCAAGGATATGCAAATTACATAAAACCTTTTTAGTTATAAATCTCCTTATGATTTTGGCTTTTGTATTTCTTTTCTCCTTATAATATTTATTAAATTTATTAAGAATTGTAATTTACATTTGTTGTTCAGATGATCTTTACGTGAAGACCTACTCTTTGGACTGTAATTTATATTTTTTTTTCTTCAATTGAATTTTTTTTTTCAATTAAAAAAACTCCTTAATAGATAAAATTGTCCAATTATTTTTTTCCTCAAATTATTATTAATATATGAAACGAAGTTTAAATAGAAAGACAATTAAATGACTATTTTTAGTATTACGAGAATAATTATTTTCCTTGAGAATAATTATTTTCCTTTTAAGGATAGAATCAAAAAGAGTAGAAAACATTTTTCTTATAAAATCAAAAATCACGTAGGAGTACACGATATCATGTGCATTATCAGGTTCCTTCATGTAATTTTAGATTGATTGAATAATTATTTTCCATTTAACTAGAGACATTAATAAATTAAGGAATCCTA
This sequence comes from Withania somnifera, assembly GCA_039654485.1. NCBI lineage: Eukaryota > Viridiplantae > Streptophyta > Magnoliopsida > Solanales > Solanaceae > Withania > Withania somnifera. The sequence goes on along the minus strand of JBDJHY010695326.1, from coordinate 14,371 downwards.
AAATATATACATATAATAAGAGAAAAATTATGTGAAGAACTAATGTAAACTTCTAAAATATATAAGAAGAACCAGAAAAAGACCTCTAAAAAAAAGGAAGGAGAATTAATATTGATAGATTTTACTTATGATTTTACTTATGGTTATATGGGTCCTCAAACATCTAAAATATATAGGAAGAAGAATTTTAAAAAATACCCTAAAATACACACCGCAAAGGTTCCTATCCTACAACTATCACCTTTTGAACAGTTATGCTGTTTCACTCTTCCCGCAATCCATGATTTATGGCTTCTCACTCACCTTAGCTGGTCGTTAATACTTTTTAATTTACAACTCATGAGATGGGGTTCGTACTGGGTTGAGAATCAAGGTTAGATCGAGATTGAGAGTCGGTATCAGGTGCTAAGTAGAAATTTTGGGTTGGGTCTCGAATCAAAAGTCGAGAATGGATTTTCAATCAGGACCCGAGTCAGAAGTGGTGATCGAGTCCCAAATTAAAATTAAGGTGGGTCAGAAGTTGAATCTCGAGTCGAATATTAGGATCGACTCTCGGGCTGAGGTTGGGTCTTAAGCCGAAAGTAGGGATCAAGTCCAAAATTGATCTTAAGACAAAAGTAGGGATCAACTCCAAAATTGAAAACAACTTCATTAGGAGTGCTTTCGATCATTTTTAATTCACGCTAGGAATATTTCAAATATTTCGTTGTTCTTTAGGTTTATACGAGGGTTTATTAGGTTAATAATATGTTAAAAAAATTATTCATTTTCTTTTTATTTCAGTTTTGGTAAATTTTGATTCAAGTCATTTTCTTACGTTAATTGAATTTTGAGTCGGGGTCTAGTCTTAGGGTCAGATCGTGAATCGAGAGTCGATTTTAGGCTTGAGCCACATCCTAACTAAAGAGACAGGATCAGATCTTAGATTGAGAATCGGGGTCGATAATCGAATCCCTAAGCAGGGTCAGGTCCTAGGTGAGGATTCAAGGTCGAGTAACAGATCAGGAATCGGGGTTGGGGCTATATCTCAAGTTAGAATTTGAGATTTAGGGTTATTATTGGTTAAGAGTCAAATCTAGGGTCGTGGATAAGGAGTTGGGATTGAGTCTCGTGTTCGGTCCTATCAGGCTTTGAATGAAGAGTTGGAATCGATTTTCATGTTGAGAATCGAGGTCAGGTCCTAGGTATAGTGTCAGTATCAAATCTCAAATAAAAAAATTGAGGTCAGGAATAGTATCTTAAGTTAGAAGTTGGGGTTGAATCTTGGGTTATGTCTTGGAATAAGAGTCAGGGTTGGATCAGGGTTGAAAGTTAGTGTTCGGGGTCCCAAATTTAAAATTAAGGACGGGGCCAGGTCTTGAATTGGGAGTCAAATCCCGAATTAGAAGTTAGGTTCAGATGCTAAGTCATGGTGTGGATTTCGAATCAAGAGTCAGGGTTAGGTTTAACGTCGACAACTAGGGTCAGATATTGAATTGAGTTTAGAGTTTGAATACTATGTCAGAAGTGGAGACCGAATCCCGAACAAGAGTGAGATCCTAAGTTGAGAGACAAGTTCGTTCGGGATCGAGTCTCGAGACTCAATTTGTGAGTCAAAATTGGAATTCATATCGAGAATTATGAAAAAATGTTTAGGATCAATAGTGTCATGACCCAATTTATTAGGTCATGATAGCACCTACATCTCACTATAGGAGAACCATACAACACGTACATAGAGATAGAATATAACTAAAGCACAAGATAAAAATATAAATTGATAGGGATAGGGGTAAGTGAAAGTCTAATACAATGAAAACACAACCCAAAATATGGTATCAAGTATATAAGACTCTAAATACAAGTGCAACTCAGAAATAAAGAACAGAAATCTATCTCGAAAAGTATGAAATGACAGAGTATATGTATATATGATAAAAAAAAAAGGTAAATGTAAGCTCCAAACGCTAGGGAGCCATTATCTACCTTAGCAATAGATAATCAACACGAATCCAGGGAATCAACGGTAAATCATTCATACTTAGATTTGCACCAGGAAGATGCAGAATTATAGTATGAGTTCAAATAGAAAAAACAACATTATACCCAGTCAGCATCATCGGCCGACTAGGCCTATATAAGAAATAAAAGCAGTAAGTAGTCATGAAATGATAGAAAAGTCATAGAATCTAGAAAGTAGAGCAATCATGGAAGTCTAACTAACAGGATATAAGCAAGTAAAATAGCCTAGAAAGCTAGCAAACATAAAGGAAGATTCAAGCAAACAAGGAAAGAACGCACCTTTATGCTCAGCTAACAAAGATATGAACAAAATAACAGGAATGATGGTATACTGATAACTTCAATAATGAGAATCGGAAGAAAGGCTAACTATAAAAAGTACTGATACAAAGGAGGCGTGGAAGGGAGTCCAACAGATATATCCATCTAATATCAATAAACTGGTATAAGAATATGTAAAGGAAAAATCCCTATGACCTCTCATACTATCAAGATATATAAATAAGTGCAAATCCTCCAGCCTCCTATAGAAGAGTACAACCATCCAACAACACTTAAGAGTAGAAGATGCAAAATGATATGATAAAGGTAAAGTAACCCGTATGCTCCTCCTCCGAAGCTGCAAGCACGACAGATAGAATCCATGGAAGTCCACAATAATGTACCTCTACTCCCCTATATACTACTCATCGGTCGCCTGCAAGACCAGATCCCCAAGGTTTATGGAGGTTGTAATCATTACAACTATAAAATAGATTGTACTTAAACCTCTAACAAATCTATATCATAATTATGTATCAATGACCATGCCCAAACGTAAACGAGTCAAAAATCAAATACATATCAATGTCTAGCTCTTGGATGCAACTAAGTATAGTATTACCTCAAAACAATGATTATATCTTCATTATTCCTTTTTATTGTCGAAAATAGGTGAAAATCATCATCTAACACCCATTTTAATCTCACAATACTTAAAATGGGTCCACAAGGCCATGCAAGGTTTCAAAATCAGGGACTTTAAGATCTTGGTCACAAAACAATAGAAATCAATGCATAAAATCTAGTTTATGAGGGTCATATGCTCAAACATAAATAATATCTCACACAAGTCTTGTCGGCCCTGCATAGGCACAGATACTGCAAAAATCTAGAACTAGATAGTCAATATCCGGGACTCATGGACATTTTCAATAATCCCATAATCTATATTCCAGAGTTAATAAGGACCACACAGGATCACAGGGTAATTACAAATGCAAATGCAACACCAAAGCATAATCATGAAGCAGACGAAACAGACATGGACAAGAGTACCAAATTTAAAAGCCTAACCCAATAATGGATAATTACTACAGTTATTTCCCTTTGAAGCCAAGTCTAAGATCGGTAAGCCATAACGTACTTGACGTCCGAAGATAAGCTCCCAAATATTAGAATAAAATAACCTGGACAGCAAACGAACCCGAGTGATCACGAAACTAGTAAAATAATAATTTACACATTAGTACTAGTCAAAATATTCCCATAAAGCTATAATTATAGACGGGGTAAAAAATTTGATTCAAAACGGGCCTACAGGACCTCAAATTCGAAACTCTGAACAAAAGGTATCAAAATATTTTCTACATCATAGGGAATTCATACCCGAAATTTATAGTTAAGATGAGCAAGAGGATAAAAGTTAACCAACTTAAAGAATTTGTAAAATTTTAGATGAAATTTAGTAAAATTTGAGTAAAACTTACCAATAATTAAGGAATGATTGAAGGAATTTTATTTCCATAGCCACCCACTATCGCATGTAAAACCCCAAGGATTGAAAATGGTAGTTTTGAGTGTTTGGAAGTGAATAGTTGAAGAAATAATTCTAAAATTTGTATTTTCCAGTTATTTATACCTGAAAAGGATTTTCTCTATGCGATCGCGTGGCTTAGCTCGCGATCACGGAGCTTAGGCCGACTGAACCTTGTGATCGTGTGCATGGCACGTTGACCATTAGAAAAACGGGCCGAGATTCACAATTGCGTGAAGATACAAAGGAAAACCTTCATAATCCTTTCCCGACCGCATAGGCTTGTGCATGGCTGCACCAGTAAGGTCGGCTCAAAACAAACATTCACAAATAAGCTTAGAACGTGTTCGGAAGATAATGAACATACTAAATATGCTACCTATATGGAAGCGATATTTCAAACTCAATAGTGTAGATTAAAATTCAATTTGAGATCATTTTTAAGAAATATTGATAACATCAACTCTAGGAAAAAAAACAAATATTCCAACCAAGAACCTGAAATGAGCCTGGTAGGCCCGAAGCTCGAACGAATAACTCATTCAAACTCGATATTCCAGAGTTGATGGAACAACTAAATTTTCAATCCGAGGCTTCAATTATGAAAATTCAATCCAAGTAAAACTTATGAATTCTAAAAAGCCTAAAACACATGAAATTACATAAAACTAAAACCATAGCCTCCAGACATATACCAAGAGCCCATTTATACAAAAATATATGTTCTGGAGCTAACGGAACTGTCAAAAATTAATTTCAAATTTGTTTTCATAGAATATTGCATAAAGACCCTATAACACCCAGTCATCAATATTAACTAAGTCTGGTTCCTCAAAATAGCACTGTTGAATCTAATCAATAAATAAATAACGAGCCTCGATACTAGCAAGGACCTGACTCGTATTTGTAAGCTCAAGTATAGCCAATTGGTTAGCCAAATACTGGATGTCTTGAGCGAACAACCTCACAGAAAATGACAAATTAGCAAAGATACCCATACTCATTGACTTCTGGTTCAAGGCATCCGCTACTATGTTTGCATTGCTTGGATGATACAGAATAGTAATGTCATAGTTCTTTAGCAACTCAATCCATCTCAGTTGGAGAGCATTAAGATCCCTCTAACTCATAATATACTGAAGACTATGGTGATTGATGAAAATCTCAATGAACCCCACAAAAATAGTGGCGTAAAATCTTGAGTGCGAAGACTTGCGCCACCAACTCCAAGTCATAGTTAGGGTAGTTCCACTAGTGAACCTTCATTATACAGAAGTATAAGAATAACATGACCCTATTGCATCAACAAACAACCCAGAACAACATCAGAAGCATTATAATAAACTATAAAACTCTGGCATTCAACCGATAAAGTCAAAATAGAGAAGATATCAAGATAGTCTTAAGCCCCTGAAAATAAGCCTCACACTCATCGGACCATTAGAAAGGAACCTCTTTTCTAGTTAGTCTAGTCAATTGCACTGCTATGGAAGAGAAACCCTCAAAAAATTAATGGTAATACCCAGCAAGCCTAACAAAGCTACAAACCTCGATAGGAGTAGTTAGTCTAGGCCAATCACAAATAACTTCCACCTTTGTCGGATCCACCATAATACCTTATTTAGACACCATATGTGCAAGAAATGCAACTGACTTAAGCTAAAACTCACACCTTAAGAACTTGGTATAAATCGCTGATTTATCAAATTTTGAAGAATAATTCGCAAGTACCTCTCATGATCCTCTCTGCTCCTCGAATACACCAAGATATCATCGATGAATACAATCATGTATGAATCAAGATACATTCTAAACATACGATTCATCAAAAACATAAAATTTGCAAAGCCACTTGGAAATCCAAAAGACATCACTAGGGACTAATAATGCGTCTAAATATTGTCTTAGGGATATCCTCCGCCCTAGTCCTCTTCTAGCGGTATCCATGCCTCAAATCAATCTTAGAAATATGGAAAAACCCTAAAGCTAGTTAAACAGATCATCAATCCGGGGCATAGAATACTTGTGCTTCATAGTGACATCATTAGGCTATCCATAATCTATGCACATGTGTATAGAACCATCTTTTTTTCATAAACAACACTGGAGAACCCCAAGGTGAAACAATAGGCCGAATAAAAACCTTATCTAACAGATCCTGAATTTGATTCTAAGCTCTCTCAACTCAGTCGGTGTAATATGACAGGTAGCTACGAAAATAGTCATGGTGCTTGGCTCTAACTCAATACAAAAGTTAATGTCTCTCGTAGGTGGTAGGCCAAGGATGTCGGTCAGAAACACATCAGCAAACTCACTAACAACAGTTACCGACTCAGGAGATAAAATATCAACACTCACATATTTAACATCTGTATGATAGTCTAAACAAACGCGTGATACTAGGCAACTAGCCTAAATACAATTATGATCCCCATCGGTACGCGATTAACCAAACCCTACCACATGACTAGGGATGCACAGGGAAAAAATAAGGTCACAATCATGGCATAATAATCCATGACACGCTCTATGAGGGGAAGATCAAGCTCAAGATCAAAATCTGAAGCACAGGCAGGCATGTCAACTCTAACAGGTGGTGAAGTATGGGAACGCCCTCAACCTCCACCTCATCCACGAGCTCGACCCCTCGTTGGAGCCCTAACTGGTGCTGCAGTAGGCTCTTCATCTCCTATTGCATCCAAATATTATGTGTATTCCATCTATGAAAGAGTGAACAAGAACAAATGAGACTTCAATAAACCAACTAAGATACAACACTTGATATGGAACTGAAAAGGGAATGAATTGCTAAAGATGTCACTGTAGTCTTACAAAGATAGGATACAAATGTCATTTCACCCGATTTGTAGGATTCTACTAGCGCTGGCTCATGTATCGAGGATGCCAACAAACCTAGCACTCTAATATTAATTTGTCAGGGCTCAATTTCTCAGGTAATGAGGGCACATACATCCACCGTAGGTGAACCACCCAACAATCAGATAAAGATAGAATACTACTGAGGAAGAAAAATCGTTAATTAATAGGGACAAAGGTAAGCGAAAGTCTAATACAATGAACACAACCCAAAATCTGGTATCAAGTACATGAGCCTCTAAGTACAAGTACAACTAAGAAAAGAAGTACAAAAATCTATCTCAAAAAGTATGAAATAGCAGGGTATATATATATATATAGTAAATAAAGGTAAGTGGAAGCTCCGAACACCAAGGAGCTATCATCTACCTCAACAACAGATAACCAACACGAATCCAGAAAATCAATAGTGACCTCTCGTACCCGGATCTGCACCAGAAAGATGTAAAAGTATAGCATGTGTACCAAATAGCTGAAGCAATATAGTACATCATCGTCCAACTAGGCTTATATAAGAAATAAAAACAACAATTAATCAGATAGTGATAGACAAATCACAGAAACCAAGAAAGTAGAGAAATCACGAAAGTCTAACTAACAAAATATAAGCAAGTAAAAATGTCCTAGAAAGCTAGCTAACATAAAGGAAGATTCGAAAACACAAGGAGAGAACATACCTGAATCCATGCTCAGGTAACAAGATATGAAAAAAAAAATAACATGAATTTTGGTACCAGTAACTCAGTAAAGAGAATGCAAAAAAAAAGGTTGACTACAACAAGTACCGACATAAAAGAGGCATGAAAGGGAGTCGACCTAATATATCCATCTAATATTAGTAAACCAGTATAAGAATATGTAAAGGAAAAATTCCTATGGCCTTCCGTACAACCAAGAGATACAAAGAAGTTAATACAAATCCTCTAGACTCCCATACGATCGGAAAGTACAACCAGCAAACAAAACTCAAGAGTAAAAGATGCAAAACTATATGATGATAGTAAAGTGACCCGTTGACTCCCCCTCGGAACCTACAAGCCTGAAAGGTAGGACCCATGGAAGGTCACAACCAGTATATCTCTGCTCCCCCATATAACCCTTCTCCAGTCGCCCGCAAGCCGGGAGCAGCAAGTTCCATGGAAGCCGCAATTGTATACAACTTATAAAATAGAATGTACTCGGACCTTTAACAGGTCTATATCATAATCAAGTATCAATGACCATGCCCAACTGCAACTGAGTCAAAATTTTGAACAAGTATCAATGTCTAGCTCTTGGCCGCAACCAAGCCTAGTATTACCTCAAAACAGTGATTACATCTTTATTATTCATCTTTATTATAAAAACTGATAAAAATCATCATTTAATACCCATTTTAATTTCACAGCTGAAAATAGACCCACAAGGCCATGCAAGATTTCAAAATCAGGGACGTTGGGCTCTTGGCCATAAAACAGTAGAAACTAATGCATAACATCTAGTTTCATGATTTTAAGTAAGAAAATCACTTATTTTCAAGAAAATATTTTTTAGGTATAGAGATTAAAATTTACTGAATTTAATTAAGGACTCAATATGACGAGTTCAATATCTATATCCAAACTCTAAGATTAACTAGGATTTCTTGAAAGCTATACTTTCACAGGTGAATGTTAATGATCTTACGAAATGAGACAAACAAGAATAATTTTGAGTATAATTTCATAATCATATACTTTATGTGTAAGAGCTTACTAGGCCCCATAAGGCTCAACATTTTATGTTTTCTTTCATGCTAACACTCAATCAACAAATTTATTTTCATCAAGAAAATTTAAGTATGTATTGTTTAGTTTGTCGAAGTCTACTTCTAATTAATGATGTCTGATCTTTCGATGGTTAATTTTTGTTTTTGCTTGAAGACTAGTTAGACCATTATTATATATTACTGGATAAATATCTGCAACCAGTTACAACTATTCATGTTAAGAAACAGGATGATAAACCAACATTTGATATGTGTTGAAAAACATAGGAATTTAAAGAGTATGTCAAATACTTCTCACTCTGACACTAAATGAATTTTATTTTAGATAAAAGTACTTGAATGTTCTATTATCGTTAAAGCCTCTAATCGAAGTATTAATCATTTTTTTAAAATTGTATACTCTGACATGGATATACACACATAGCGTGTATAGTAAACTAGTTATTTATAATACTAAAATAATTAATTAATTATTTAAAAGACCAAATCTTTCGTGACTTGATTAAAATATTATTTTTATAATTTTCAAAAAGTATCCTTATAACTTGTTGTAATAAAGAGTCTTTAAGTCGTTAACCATAAAGTGGATTCGATCATCCTATGAACGTTCATTTTGGAGAAATATGATCCTTCTTCTGGTATAGCCGCACTTGATTGGGCTTCCTAGCAGAGATGAAAAGTTCAAATCCTAGCTTCTAGTCTGATTGTTGCTACTAGTATAATTTAATCTATTGTAATTAGTTGCGTTCCTCAATTTTTAGGTAAAATAGTATTTGTACATTTTTTACATGCAGTATCTTCAATTCAAGAAGTGTTGATAGTAAGAAAATATCTTTAATACACTCACTAAAAGTTAAACCTAGGACAGAATAATGAAGTCTTTCATACAATGTACTTATGTGACATTTCCTTCCACCAAGTATATATAACTAAGAGAAGTTAAAGTTTCTATGTTCCTATCCTTCTTAAGAGTACTTTCCGTTATGAATATACATTGGTGAGAACCAAAATATAATCCACACGCGTTAAGGGAAGACTCGAGTTTTGTGTGATGGCAATGTGTAAACTTTTTGTATCATTAAATTAAGTTGATTTACAGTGACTGTTTATACAAAGTTTAATATGATGATAACTTTAAAAATACAATAATAACAGATAGCCAATTAAATTGAACTGTCAACTGATGATGTAATAAAAAGATTTTATACCATATGCTTATATAATTTAAATATGCAATAAGTTGAGAAGAATAATGTATCAGGTTTAAATTTCAATAAATGACAAAAGTACTAGATAATTTCTTTCAATCTTCAAAGATATGATGGAGAACGTTACTCGACCTGTCTGGGTGAAAAAAAAAAATTATCAACTTCCACGTAAAACTAATTAAGTTACATGCAAGATAATCCAAATGTCATTATTATCATTATATATATCTGAAATTTGTTGTGTGAAAAGCAATGTGGGGTTGGACAAATCACCCAGTTCCTGATTCTTGATGTGCTTTTGAGCCCAATTGATCTGGGCCAAGTTTTGGACTGGACTTATAGCCACAAAGCTTGGTCCAGTGATATAGATACTTTTCAGGAAATTGCATTCGATGTTTTTGAGAATAAGTTAATTAAAATTTTTGACCTCCGTTTGCATATATTTTCAAGGTCAAAATTCAATAGTGTTGCCGGTCGGGTAAATGGAGTCAGAAATTCAAAAACACTTATTTTCAAAATTATTCTTGTAAATCACCTGACGTTTAAGTAGAGGTCCTGAATCTCATTTCCACTATAGTTTGCCTACAATCAGTGTATGATGGACACCACTTATTTCAAAAACAGATGATAGCATTTCATATAGAAATTATTGATTCTACAGATCTTGAGAAAGTTAACTCCTTATCAATTAAGAAGATTCAGATATCTCACAGTCACCAACGTTATAATGGAAATATTATCATCATTTCAAATTCCACCAAACTTGGTGCTTTGTTCAATTATTGACATGATGAAAAGCTAGTCTCTTTTTCTCTCCCTATTCTCCTTTAAAGAAAACATATATATAATTACTTTTTTGTGAATGGACGGGAAGCTTTATTTGAACCACAACTTATCTCAATTTTAACAACAATGAATATAGGGAACGAATACACTTATACATTACCTCTATATTATTACTCTAGTGTTCAAAATAAGTAATTTTTTAGAGCCTTTTTACGTTGCAAAATGAATGAATTTTTAAAAATCCAAAGATGTATTCTTTCCCCCAAATTGCACTTCTCTTTAATGGGTATTTCAATTGGCTCTAGTTTTAAGTAAAGCTTGGGAAAAAAAACAAAAAAGTAATATGATAAATTAACTTTTAAGTAATATCATTAATTAACTTTCTTAAATGGCATGTCACAATTCAAAAAAAATATATTTTTTGAAATGGTGGAGTATCTTTTAAAATCTTTGTTCATCCTTTTTAAATATATGAATTTAGTGGCCTTATAATCAATATAAGCTTATTTTAAAAATTATTTTTTAAAAAAATTTACTTTTAGTGAGAAGCAGTTTGTATTTGACCATTAAATTTAAAAGATACTTTTAAACACAATTTGTGTCTGGCCAAGCTTCTTCAAAGTATTTCGAAGTATATTTTGCTCAAAAGTGTTCTTTTAAAATAGTTTTTATTAATAAAGCTACTTTTTTAATTTCAAAAAATAACTTTTGCTACAATCTAGAATACTTATTTATTTAAGATATAGGAGTTACCTAGCTATAGCTACTTACACAACATAGTTAATTAGTATCAAGACCCAAAATTTGAAAAAGTGATAACCCATTGATAGGTAAGTCGATTCAAAAATTAATTTCTAATATTAGAACAAACATAAAATGTCACGACCCGATTCTTAGGTCATGAGGACATGTACCACCCACCGTACGCGAACCACCTAACAAATAGATAAAAACAAAAATGATAACAAAAGAGGAAGATAGGAGATAAATCAAATTTTAATATCATAAGACAGAAATAAACCCCAAAATCTGATAAACTAGTACAGTAAGCCACTAAGTAAGAATATTAGAATACAAAAAGAAATACATAATATGTCTTCGAAGGTATAAGAAAATAGTAAGACATTAGAAAGATAAAATAGGCTCCAAACACCTTAACCATCTTCTACCTCAGAACTCACGAATCAAGCATGAACCCGCAATCAACGTCGTTGACTCGTACTAAGATCTGCACTAGAAAGATGTAGAAGTGTAGTATGAGTATCAAATAACAAAAGTAATCGGGAACCTAGTTGGCACCATAGACTGGTTAGGCGTATATATAGAAAATAAAAGTAGTAAATAGCAGATAAAGAAAAAAATAAGTCACATAAGACAAGAAAATATGTATACAGAAAGACAAGACTAGCTACAGATAAAGCAAAAAAAAAAAAAAGGATTACAAATAAAGAAGCTAGCTAACAACAATAATAGGAGAATCGAGATAAAGCAGTAAAGACATAGATGAGTCCTTGTATTAATAATAAAGTGAGGAAAACAAAGAAGGCAGGTGAACCGGTAACCTCAATAAAATCCAAAAGGTAAAAACATAACTAGATGAAATTCCACACATAAATAGAGCTCACTAGGTAAGGTTAGTCCATAATAACTACCAAACAACCACTATGAGTAAAGAAAGTAGGATGTAACAAGTAATAAATACAAATAAAACCTTACGGAGCCTCCATAAGTAAGGAAGGTACAAACTAAGTAACTCACCAACTGGCCCCCATAAGACTAGAAGGTTCATCCAAGAAAACAAGTGCGAAAAATAACACAGACATGATACAATGGTACCATGTGTATCATTAATATACTATATGATCCCCCTTCCAGCTTTGTGGCTCGTGAAGGCTGGACAGATGAAAGTCCTAACAAATATCCCCACTGACTGTAGACCGAATCTAAAGGGCCCATAGAGGCCTTCACTATATACACTTACTCATAGTCTCAGAATTTGTATCTTATAACTAGAAGTATCTCATAATTAGAATTATCTTAGAGGTCTCAATGCATGTGCCCGACCATCACCGAGTCTAAAAAAGAATAAAAAATTCAATATCCATGCCCGACTATGAGTAGATCTAAAATCAATTAATGGCTAATACTCAGTATTTGATATCGAACTGAAGCTATAAGTGCTAGAAATATCATCGTACGCGACGTCGGATTTAAGATCTGAACTAAGGCAAGTAGAAAATATAAATACCAATTTTTCTCGACAAACGGGTCTAAAATAATTTAGAAAAAATTATTTATTAGAAATGTCATCAATATTTATTTTTATAAACCAAATTTATAATGGTATTAACCAGTACTACAAAAATCAGTGTCACAAACTTTTATTTATTACAAATCTTATCAAGATGCTAGTCATCAATATAAGAAAACATGCATCCAAGGCCATGTAAGGTTTCACAATCAGCGATACTGGCCTTTGGCCAGAAAACAATGAATTCATGATGTTGTCTACAACCACAATCAACGAGCACAATTATCCTGCCGGCCGGACAAAAGATCAGTATTACTGCATCAACTAAGAATCAGCTAGTCAATGTTTGGAACTCAAGGACATTCTCAATAATTTCACCATCTATGTTTTAAAGTTAATAAAGACCACACAATGTAATTTATAATCATAATACAATGCTAAAACAAAGGCCAAGAACCAGACTAAAAGAAGCAGACAGGGTCGAAGGTACAAATTCTAAAATTTTCAATCCAAGAATGCTAATTAATACATTTATTTCTAATATACATCAAGTTTAAGATCGTAAGTCATAATATCCTACTTGACATCCGAAAAATAAGCTCACAAACACAAGAAATCTGCTCGAAATGCTCCAAATAATTTTGAACGATTGCGAAACTAGAAAAATAACAATCTATACAATAAACAGAATCCAACGATATCCAAAAAGCTAAGATTCTAGTCGGGGTCAAAATCCGAGTAAAAACGGTCTCACAGCCCTGTAACTCAATAGTCCAAATGAAAAGCATAAATGTATTTCTCTCATTAACAAGAACATATGCCTAAAATTGGGGCTAAAATGAAGTCAAGAACAAGTTAGAATCAATAATTAAAGTAAAGAATAAAAATAAAAAGTATTTGGGGATGAAATTTACTTAATTTGGAGGGAAACCTTATCAATAATCGAAGAAATATTGATCACAAGTAATCCCCAATGCTTTTCAAGAGCCAACATAAAACCCTATGAAGAATACAAGGGAAAAACAACTAGTTGAAGAGAAAAAGATGATGAAATAGCTGAAATATTAGGGTCTGGAATTATTTATATTGTCAGGGAAACACACATGGTGATCGTGTGAAAAAAAACTTGTGATCGCGATATGAAATTAAGCTAACCATCGCAATCACGTTGACCAGGTTTGCAATCGCAATATGGAGAGTAGCTGGCCTTCACGATTAGTAAAGAAATGTCATGGTTGCGAAGTAGAAGAATCTAAGAAATCGCGATCGCAAAGAGGAATGACTCAACATCACTCGCTCGCATGATACCACATCTCAAACATGATGAATAAGCCATGAATGCACCAGGTGCTCTGAACCAACAGTGATCAACCAAAAGCTTTTGGACTAAAAACTTTAGTAATGACTTGATTTTGCTTGAGTTTGAGGAAGAACACTTGATTTCTTGGATAGAAGATTTGATCTTGAAAAAAAAAACTCTTTTATGGAGTATTTTGAGTGGGAACACATAAAAAACTTTGGGGGTGGAAGTTTTTTATTTGTATTTTGAATTTCTGGACTTGAAGGTTTTTGGGTTATTGAATTGGAGAAGAACCTTAGGTTAGCTTTGAGATTTTTTGAGAATTAGTGTTTTGATTTTGATTCTGAGGAAAAAATAATTTTGTTACGTGATATGCTACGCTTAAACATTCAAAAATGAGTTATAA
>JBDJHY010695109.1:12219-26160 GCA_039654485.1 Withania somnifera | reverse complement strand
CCATAATTTTGTATAACTTGCAAACAAAAACTCCAAAACACCAACTTAAGGTCAATCTTGACTTTGTTTGGCATTCCGAAGCTAATGGAACTTTCAAAATTTAATTCCAAGCTCATCTTAAAGGAAAGTTGAATTTGGTCAACGAGTACTTAGTTTTAGGCTAAAAGACTGGTAGTTTCAGATATTTCTCAACCAAGGCCCCAAAGAACCGAACTACCAGTCCCAGCAAGTCATAAATAACTCGAGGAAGCTAATGATTTTCTCTAGAATGAAAAACCTCATGTATTTATTGTAAATGACCATGAGGGTCATTACACTCTTTCTAAGAATGAAAGAGAATTATATTAATGATTCATTTACTATCCAACAGTTTGAACCATCGATAGTAGCAAGAGTGATTTCTTTCCAGCCGCTTGAACATTGATCATAGCAAGAGCATATTCTTCTAAGAGATATCTATCTAAAAACTTGAAATTAATAAATGATCGATAGTTTCCACGATACACTCCTTCTTAAGTTATTCGGCAGGATCATTAATAGTTAGTAACTTCCAATATCCCTTTAAGTATTTTTTTTGTCCATCAATTTTCGATAATAAATATGACTCTTTTTTTATTTGGTAGAAAAATCTTTTATTCCACTTCTTGAAGAGATCCTGTAATTTTGTTGTCATTCATTGAAATTAAAACACTGACAATCTCCCCCTTTTTTTGGATGACAACAATAGTGCACAATAGTTAACTTTCCTATTTTTCTGTAAGTCTCCCGCTTCCTTCAATCATTGAATTTCATTTTCTCCCCTACATCTATGCAAACAGTAACTATGTAGAATAACTAAATAATACATGTATGTGTTCTCTCCCTTTGAAATCAATAAAAAATTCTTGAGACCAATAAAGATTAATTCAAAAGAGGATTTGAAAAAATTCTGTGGGACTCCCTTAGAAAATAAAATCTTTCCTGAAGAAGAGGTTTTTGTGGAAAAAAATCAGCAACCTGCAAATCAGTCCCAACAATTACTAGTTCAATGTCTTATTTTTTAACATGATCCCTGATGAAGTGATGTTTAATATCTATATGCTTTGCTCTAGAATGATAAACCAAATTTTTTATAGACAAATAACACTCATATTATCATAAAATATTTTAATAGGCTCAAAAGACAGCTCATAATCACTTAGTTGATTTATCATCCATAATATCTGTGCACAATATTGTCCAACAACAATATATTTAGTCTAATTTGTATATAGGGATATACAATTTTTTTTCTTACTATTCCATGAAATAAGATATTTTCCATGTATTGACAACATCTACTAGTACTTTTTCTATCATCTTTATTACCTGCAAAATCAGCGTTTAACTATCCTTTAAGAGTAAAAATGTATCCTTTTTATCAAAGTACATAGTAAAATGTTCCAATAAGATATCTGATGATTATTTTGATAGCATTTAGATACGATATTTAGTATCAGATTGGAACAAAGAACATTTACATACACTATATAAAATGTCAGGCTTAATAATAGTGACATAAAGAAGAGATCATATCATACCTCTATACATAGTTTTATCAATAGTCTTACCTTCTTCATTAGAGTTGAGTATGCACGTGGTTCTCATTGGTGTTCCAAGATCTTTGGCATTTGCCATTCAATACTTTCTAATAATATTCCTAATATATTTAATATGGAAAATAAATGTTCCGTCATTTGATTACACTATTTGCAATCAAGAAGAGTGTTAACTCCCCAATAATGCTCATCTCAAATTCTACTTGCATTAGCTTAGCCATTTTCTTACATAAAATAGGATTATATCATCCAAATATAGTTTCACCTACATAAATTCGACCAATCAAATTAACTGACAAGGTTCTTTTGATAAATAGAGTATGGCCAAATTCTCCTCTAGTGAATCCATAATCTATTAAAATGTTCTTAGTTGATCATACCAATTTATTTGATCTTGTTTGATCCCATATATAGCTTTAGAAAGTTTGAATTATGATCTAGAAATTATATATGTTCCAAACTAGGAGGTAGTTTTAAACATTTTTTTTTCAATTAAACCATTTAAAAAGCACATTTGACATTCATTTGAAATAACTTAAACCCTTTAAAATATGTAAATTAAAGTAGTATTATAATAGATTCTAACCTTACAATAGGAGAAAATGTCTAGTCATAGCAACTCCTTCACGCTGTGAGTATCCTTGAGCAGCTAGTCTGGCTTTATTTCAAACAACTTCTCCTTGTTCATTCATCTTGTTTCTGAATACCAATTTAGTACCAATTATTGAGGTCCATTATGGTCTGGGTACTAGTTCCTAGATATGATTTTTCTCGAACTATTCCAAATCTTCTTTCACTGTAGTTTTTCAGCTTCTCTCTTTGAGGGCTTCATATAATTTCTTTGGTTCTAGTTGGGCTATGAGGCAATGTTACTTTGTTTTATGCAACTTGCCCTGGTTTTACTCCTTCTTTGGGATCTCCAGTGATAAATTTCTTTGGGTAATCAATTCCTTATTTCATTTATTTAGAATGGGATCACTTTTTTATTTGATAGACTTCTTTTCTTCATTAGTTGACTGGGCTTGTAATGTTTTCTCAAAAGAGTCAGAGATAGTAGTGATCACTTGACAATAGTCTTCCTTATTCGAAAATTTTTTTTTCTTATTCGAATGGTTAGAATCATTAAAGACAACAAAAATTGGTTCTATACATAAAAGTTCGTTATTAAAAACTCTTCAGCTCTACTAGTGTTAGAATACTCAATAAAAATGCTTTCATCACTTCTATGATAAAACTTTCCAAGATTGCAGTTACCATTATAGTGGACAAAACATTTGCATCCAAACGGATGAAAATATTTCACACTTGGTTTTCTTCCACTCCATAATTCAAATGGGGTCTTTTTCAAGATGCGTCTAATTTGACACCTATTTAAAATATAACAAGCAGTACTTACAACTTCTTCCCAGAAGTGATGTGGTAGAGAATACTCAGTGATCATGGTTCTTTCCATCTCTTGAAGAGTTCTATTTTTACATTATACTACACTATTTCGTTGAAGAACTATAGGGAAAGAATAATTTTGAGAACAACCTTGTTCTTCACAGAATATTTTGATGGCTTTGTACTCAATATCCCCTCCATGATCACTCCTAATGGAGCTAATGTAGTACTCCTTTTCTCTTTAAACTTTCTCACAGAAGAATTTGAAATCTTTGAATGTATCATCTTTATGGGATAAAAACATAACCCATGTAAAACAAGAAAAATCATCAATAATAACTAAAATATACCTTTTACCTCTGATGCTGACAGTTTTGGTAGGACCAAAAAGATCCATATGGAATAATTTGGTAGTGGATATAGAATCTTCGTATTGTGAGAGTTTTTAGCTTGTTTACCTTTCTGACATACATAAAAAATATGATCTTTTGAGTCGTCAATTTTGGATAGTCCACAAATAAGCTCATGTTTGGAAAAAAATTCTATGAGATGCATACTTTCTTGTCTCAATTTCTTGTGTTAAATTGGTAGATCTTTATAAATAGATACAAGACATGTTTTTTAATATTCTAATTTTGATGAATGACAATAAAATTTCAAGATATCCATCAAAGAAGTTGACTAAATGGTTTATAGATAGAAATAAAAAGTGCCACACTTTTACTAGAAAATGCTAGAAAAAACATAAAATTTTAAGGAGTGTTGGAAGCTGGTAAAGAATTAATGATGATGTCATATAACTTGAAGAGGAGTGTATCTTGGAAGTTTATGATCATTTATTTCGATCAACTTTCCAGATGGCTATCTTCTTGAAGAATGCATTCTTGCTACTTTCAAAGGTTCGAGTGGATGGAAAATAATTACTCTTGCTACTATCAATAGATCAAATAGACAGAATAATAAAAAGAGTCATCAATATAACTCTCCCTAATTATTGGAAGGAGACCACCATCTTAACTCTTTCCAAGGATCAATACCCTTGGGTTGTTCCAATAGCTAGTTGTCACATCTATATAAGGAACTAGTCTTCAAGAGAAATAGTATGCTCTATAAGTCCTCAACTATTTTTTTTCTTTTCTTTACTTTTAATAAGCATTGATTCACTTAGTTTCTACCAGTATAGAAAAATAAAAGGACCAAAAAACTAGAGTAAGGCATAACATCAAAAAATTAGAGTGTTTACTGGTCTCTTAACAGACTTTGTATTCATTGGGATCATGCTAAGTTAAGAAAACTTAGTAGATCATTGTATTTTAGATGAGATCCTACTAGACTTAGTAGGCTTTGTGTATTCGTTGTGATCCTAACAAAATCAGTAGGTTGTGTGAGACTAAGTTCTAGAATAGGCTTAGCATTTGTTGATTGATTTCGTGTAATAGGCTCAATCATTTTGTAACAAATTGTAACACTGAGTTCTTCAAAACTCAGTAGAGGAAAAAGAAAAATAGTGGAACCCTCTTACAACCCAAGGGGACTAGATTAAGGCATATTTTGATCCCCAACCAGTATAAAATAGTGTGTGTAAATTTCTCTTTCTGCATAGTTTTTATATTGTATATTCATCAAACTGTAGTGATAGTCGACTGGGTCATCTATATAGTCGACTAAGGGAAAGGAAAATTTGCAATTCACCCCCTTCCTGCGCTTTTACATATGTGCATATCTGAGATACTTATGGAATCAAATACATACACATTCTTATCTCTACTTCTAGGAAGAAGACATTTCCCAGATAAGTATTTAATGAAGCATTCATTCTTATCAAATCTTACTTCAAGATTTAAGTCACAGAGTTGACTGATGCTTAATAAGTTATACTTCAGTCCCTACACAAGATAAATATTTTTTATTTCATATATATCATTTAAGCTATAGTACCTATACCAATGATTTTTCCTTCTAAATTATCGCCTAATTAAATGGATCCTCCATCATAGTCAACAATGTCTTTTGATAATAATTTGTTTCTAGTCATGTGATTTGAACAACCATAACAAGTACTACTTACCTTTTGTTTTTACATTGAGATGGTATTTACTTGTTTCAGCAATAGTCATAAAACAATAAACATCATCTTCTGAATCGTCTTCATTACTCCTGCTACTTGATGCATTGGTTTTGGAATATTCTTTTAGAGGTCTTCTTTTATGTTTTAGGCATTCTGTAGTAGTATGATCATGTCTTCCACATCAATAGCATATTCCATCATTTTTGAAGGAATTTGCATAATTCATTTTCCTAATCTTTGCAAGTTGAATCTTATTTACCACATACTTGATGATGAGAGCAACCTCTTCATTATCTTCATCACTAATAGATTCTTTACCTGCTATGAAGGCAACTGTTTTCTTTTCTTTTTGACTCTTTTTGTTGAGAAGTTCTTTTCCAAAGGCAATCAAATCAGCTCTAAGTTAATCATTGGAGAGTTTACTAGTGTCCATGATTTCAATGGACACTAATTTTGTGTGTCATTTCTTAGGCAGACTTTTGAGTATTTCCAATATCTGGTCAAACAAAGCATATGTTTTACCTATCCATGACCAAAAAGGTTGCCCTTGTGGGTTGCTCTTTTGTTACAACAATCAGCTTTGAGTGCTCTAATGATCTTGCTGAATCTGGAAAACATCTCCTCAATAGTTTCTCCATCCTTCATTTGAAAGAGTTCATAGTCACAGACTAATAAAATCATAATGGTTTCTTGACTTTGTCAGTCTCTTCATAAGTAACTTCCGATTTATCCTATATTTCCTTTGCAGTCTCATATCATGAAATTTTCTCATATTTTTCTCCATTGATAGAGTTAAACAAAATATTATTTTCCTTGGAGTTTATATGAATAATCTCTATTTTCTCATTTGTAAAATCATCTAATAATGGAATAACTTCACTTGTAGTTCTATAATTATTTGGTTATCTATGATGAGTATTTGAAATATCACCAAGTTCCATCCTTATTTTTCAATGAGTGAAATACTTCCCATTGAAATAGGATGGCCTTGATCCAGAAGTTCCCTCTTGAAATAAAGCTCCAACAATATATTGAGCCATGATCTTTACTCATTTACTGTTAGCGAACGAATTTGAGACCCTGCTCTAATACCAATTGAAAGTGTAGGGGGAGGTGACTTGCAAATTTTCTTTTCCCTTTTTTTTACTGTCTTATCGATCTAGTCGACTATTACTTTAATTTGATGAATATACAATGTAAGAATAGTGCAAAAAGGGAAATGCATAAAAAATATTTTTTAGTGGTTAGGGCTCAAATTGTCCTTAATCCAATCCCCTTGTGTTGCAAAAGGGTTCCACTATTTTGATCTTACTCTCACTGAGTTTTTAATAACTCAATGGTACAAATGTTACAAAATGTTTAAGACTTCACAAGAACTCAATCCCATAAATTCTTAGCCTAAGAAAGAACTTATCCTAACTATTGAGTCTATTAGGAACTGTGTATAAATAATTTTCTACTGAGTCCGTCAGAAGATCAGTGTATTAACTCAAATCCTACTGAGTCTATTAGGAACTTAGCATATTCTCACAATGCTTAGTGAGTCTATTAGAAGCCCAGAAAACACTCTATTTTTTATGTTATGCTTCACTAGAGTTTTCCCTCCTTTATTTTTTATATACATAGTAAACACTAAGTGATACAATGCTTATTAAAAGTAAAGCAAATAAAAAATAGTTTGAGGAATTATAGAGAATGCCTCTCCTCTTGAAGACTAGTTCCTTATATATATGTGAGAACTAGCTGTTTGAAAAAACCAAGGGAATATATCCTCGAAAAGATTTAAGGTGGTGTACTTTTTCCAAGAATAAGGGAGAAATATCGATGATTCATTTATTATCCAGCCATTTGAACCATCGATAATAGCAAGAGAGATTGTTTTTTAGTTGTTTGAACATCCAACTGAGCAGGTCGATGAACATCTTTCACTAGCTCTTTCTTTCTAACTTCCACATAAATGATACTGCCCATGTATACCCTGATGAGAGCATCTGCCACAATATTTTCCTTTCCTAGATGGTAAAGAATAGTATATCATAATCTTTCAAAAGCTCAATCCATCTTTTTTAATGTAAATTTGACTTCTTCTGACTGAATACATACTTTAGACTTTGGTGGTCTAATAAGACATCTGCATGAACTCCGTAAAGGTAGTACCTCTAAATCTTCAAGGAAAAAATAATTGTTACCAACTCAAGGTTAGTAGGGTAATACTTCTCATGTATATTGACAAGTCTAGAGGCATATGTAATGACTTTATCATTTTACATAAGAACACATTCGAGTCCAATTTAGGAGGCATCACAATAGATGACAAAACCATTAGTATCCTCTAGCAGGGTCAATACTGGAGCGGATGTCAGAAAATTTTTTGAATGTTGAAAAAAATCTTCTCGCAACTATTCGAACACTAAAACTTTACTTTCTTTTGGGTTAGTCTGGTCAAAGGTGCAAAAATGGAGGAAAAGACTTTGATAAATCTATTATAGTAACTAGCTAGACCTAAAAAAACTCTAAATCTTATAAGGGGTAGTAGGTTCTTAACTACTTAAATTTTTCAAACGTCAACCTGAATTCTTCTCTAGATATAACATGTATGAGGAAGGCAACTGACGTCAACCAAAAATGCACACCTTGAAAATTTTGCATATAACTGATGGTTATAAAGGGTCTACAACACTTTTATCAAATAACCTGCATCCTCATCCTGACTTCTAGAATACACCATAATATCATCTATGAACATAGCAACAAAAACATCCAGATATGGATGAACACCATGTTCATCTAATCTATAAAGGTTGCAGGATTATTTGTAGCCAAAATACATGACAAAAATTCATGATGACCATATCGAGTTCAGAAGGCAGTCTTCGGGATGTCATACTCTTATACGTTAAGTTGGTGATAATCGGACCTGAGGTCAATCTTAGAGAAATAACTAGCTCCCTAAAGTTGATCAAATAGGTCATGTATCCTCAGAGTGGGATACTTATTCTTAATGGTAACCTTTTCAACTATTTATGGTCAATGCATATGCAAATAAAACCATCCTTCTTCTGGACAAAGACAATTGGAGCACTCTAAGGTGATACACTAGGTTGGTGAATCACTTATCAAGAAGATCCTTCAGTTGTTCTTTCAACTCTTTTAACTCTGCTTAGGCCATGTGATAAGGTGGGATAGATATAGTTTGAGTGTCAGTAAGGAGGTCTATGCCAAAGTCAATCTCCCTGTTAGGAGGATCTCCCGGCAAATTTTTAGGAAAATAGCTAGGATCTCATTTACTAACAGGATTGAATGGAGTCTGGGAGTTTCAAATTAATAATCCTTAACTCTAACTACATGGTATATATAAGATTAACTTTCAAGACTTAAGGTAAGAAATAAGCAGACCCTTACGCACTGCCTAACTACCCGACCATTCTAGGGATGGATTATCTCAGAACTAAAACTTGACCATCCTGGTCTGGTAGTCAATGGAAGCATAACATGAGTGAAACTAGTCCATGCCAGGAATAAGTTCGAAGTCTATAATGTCTAGCTCTACTAAATTAGCTAGAATAATTTTATGAAGGACTAAAATTAGACACTAGTGGTAGACTTGTCTTGCAACTATAGAGTAATCAACTAGGGTAGAGACTAAGAAAGGTTCTTTAAGCTATTCTCGACTGACTCCAAATTTACAATCAATATAAGGAGTGACAAAAGAAAGGGTTGCACCTGGATCAAGTAAAGCATATGCATTAATAGAATAAGCATATAATGTACCAGTCACAACACTTGGGGACCCTTACTTAGCTTGATGAGTTCTAAGTGAAAATATTATGTTGTAATGTTGGGTGTCGAAAGTGCTGGAGGTAGCTATACTCTGAACCCTACAGTCCACTAAAGGAGTTGTTGGTGTTGTTGTTGTAGATTAAAAAGTCTGAGCTCTGTTACTCCGATTATCTTTCCTAGTAGGACAGTCCCTCAACTTCTAAATGGCTTTCCGCATCCAAAACACCCATCCCTGTAAAGCATACACTCACTCGGATGGAGTTTCCCATATTTGTTGCAAAGATATTAGTAGCACTCCAAGCAACAATTCCCTTAGACTGTGAGGAAAATTTTTTGAAATTTTGATCATTTTGGGGCTTAGGATTTGGAGCACTAGTAGAAAACTGTGCTATTGTAGATGGTCCTTTCTTAAAGAAGCTCTTGTGATTAGATCTCTTTAACTAGCTCTAGTCAGGTTGGTTGAACCTTTCCATCTTTCCCTATTCCTTTATTTTCTTGATCTCTTCCTCTTCCATTTGCCTTGAAAAAGTCATAAACCTGGAGATATTCATATCCCAATCAGCATAGCGTCTTACACTTCTTTTTCACCAGATCATTGATACCATTAATGTACATACTCATCCTATCCCTAAGATCAACAACCATCTCCAGAGTATACTTTTGACAGTTGAATGAACCTAAGGCCGTACTCCTTGACATATATTTATCCTTGCTTGAAGTACATAAACTATTTATTCTTCTCTTCTCTAAGCTCCTTGGGAAAGAAACTATCTAGAAAGGCCTCGAAAAACTCCTCACAAGTGGCTGGAGAAGAACAATCACCTTTATACCCCTTATACTTAGTTTATCAAAGATGAGCCATATCCATAAGCTGGTAGGATGCTAACGAGACACTCTCCACCTTTCTAATATGCATCACACCTAAAACCTTCACAACTTCATCAATAGAACTCTAAGGGTCCTCATCAACTTTGGGTCCAGTAAATTTGAGAGGCCTCATCCTGATGAAGTTGCAAACTTTAGAGGCCATAGTGTCCCTAGATAAGGCTCTATAAGCTACCACTTTCTGGTTGACTTGGTTAGTAACTACCTAATCTAGAAGTTGCATAGCATTTATGAACTCTATAGTGATACCCTGCTCAGGTTAGGATGCAGGGGCTGGATAAGACTCATTTCTAGTCGGACCCCTATTAGTGGTTGCTTTATGGGCTGGTTATCTGTGAGGAGGCATAGTCATTGATATGAAAGATGATAGCATGAATTAGGAAGTTTTAGTTAGACTCCACAACACAAAGTAATTCATGAAAGAAGTGAGACTTTTTCCTAAATACCTTATATCATCTCCATTATAAGTGTGGCACGCTTCACACCCATAAACAAGACTTTATGAATTGTGATTTTCGGACATCATAGAACCCATGAAACTAGTGTTATAATACCAAGATTTTCACGCCCTTAGACTACCCCCTGGATGTAACATGGTGCTCAAGATCCACAAGTGACTCTGAGCTAATCCATGGATCATACATTCACTATAACTCATGATAGAAACTGAGATGAAGCAATAAGGAAATATGATAACTGGTAAAAGAAATGAAGAGAATATATGTACAAAAAACAGTAAGTCCCAAATGGGCAACATCTGGAAACAAAACATGAACCAACTCTAAACTATGTAGGAAAAGCATCCAACATGTCATGAAGAATTATTGTGACAAACCCCCATATAAACTTAATAATAAAACTAAATTAATCGATAAATGTAAAGTCCAAAGAGCCATGAAGAATAGGTCCTCAGAAATATAGCCACTACCACTAGTACTTAGAAGTTACCAAATTCTTGTTAACTAAATCAGTACTCCTATATGCCAGAATCGACATGTTTAAACATGAAGAGCAAATGTGGTCAGTATATTGAATCTACTAGTACATATGTAAGTATATGTGTAACAATAATAATATACATATATATGTGTAAGGATGTAAGTTGGTGAACTCAAGCTAATAAGCTTAATGCATGTAAGTGTCATGAAAGGTCTATGATAGTGCTATAAAACCATGTTAAAATACCTTGAAACTGAAGTCAAATATAATATCATGGAAATGGGAGCAAAATAAATATTTAGAATCTAATATTGTAAGAACCCAAAATACATATGACGTAAATTTTACCATTTTAATCTTAGAACAAATAGGGAGTTTCTTATAATTGACATGCTTCATCTGGGCACATGACATCAAACATTAAACCCCACATCGGTGAGTTCCATTATGCTTTGCTAAAGGCATAACAGATACAGGTACATGAATTTAATCAATCTTAAAGGACACTTGGATATCATAAATTTAACCTATGCGGGCAACATAGTTATGGGAATAATCCCCTCGGTTCAAAATACTCCTTCCAAATAAGACATGTATGTAATTTCGTCTCATAATAACTTATAAAAACATGAAGTTGTAAAACTAGCTTGTTCATGAATTTCTTGACATGATTACATGATTTTGAGATACTTATTCTTTTTCAAAGGTTTTCAAGTTGAAATCTTGAATTCTATATTGTCATGACCTTGTAAATTCTTGACACCTAAAGTAACATACAAATGACAGAAACTTGAAAAAAAAAGATCATGAGGGTTACTGAACTTAAGATATTTTAGGGAAATGATGTTCATGTTCACGGAAATCATGGTAACTTTATAAATCATGCTCGAAAAACCAATAATAGCCTAAAGAGTACAATTCATATAGTGCATAATTCAATATTCATGAAATAGAAAAGTAGCACTGAATGCTTGAAATTTCATATTTCTTGAAATTAATTTGGAGATGGGGATAAAAGGAGTCTAACATTGAATAGCATGCGTACCTGATATGCATTAATATCTGAAGAAGAAGAAGACTTGAATGAAGGACTTGATGGAACCCTAGCTTGAAATTAGGAAAAGACTTAAATGAGCTTTTCTTGAATTCTCATGACTTGGAATTTTTTAAGAGTAAAGTATGAGGAATACATCTACATGTTGAATATATATGAACCTTAAAAAGGACTCAAAATTCTTCATTTTAGGTGTTAAATAAATGGGGAATTACCAGAAAGTCCTTAAATTTTTAAACTTGAAAACAGGGATGGGCTATTCCACGACCGGGTTGATAGATCATCAACCCAGTTTACAGGCTATCAAGTAATTAGTGGGAAGTATTTCTAATTTTTTTTGGATCACTATACAAGTTTGATGTAGCATTATAAGGTCCATAAACTCCTTCACGTACCATAAGATGGCCAACAGAAACTCCCTCAAAAAGCCCACTCATTAGATATTCAACGAACCCTTTTACAATCCATAATCAACATGAAGGACCATTAAATGGTCCATGAAAAATTATGCCTCAAACTTGGTCACTGGAATAAAAAAACGGATGGTTCCACGATCCTTCGAATGGGTTGACGGTTCATGGGCCTATCTATGGAAAGTCAATAGTCACAGATCTTCAATGATATTTTCCAACTTCTTTTTTCTGGTCTTAGAAATATTTTAGGGTGATTTTCAAGGTGTAACACCTAGGGTGTATGAAAGACAACATTTGATATAGTCTTTTTTATGGGCGTGAAGCGCACTATATTTATAATGGAGAGATTACTGAATATTTAGGAAATATTTTCCTTCTTTCATTCCTTATTTCTTATGATGGATTTTAAATCTTATAATTATGTCTTAAATATTTCTTTACACATTTTCAAATCATTCCTTCCAGAAGAGTACTAGCCCAAAGAGCACTAGTCTGTAGGGCACTGGTCCGTTAGGTCCGAAATCAGAACTAGGACCAGCCAACTCAGGTTCCCCAAAACTCAGCCTATTTCTATTTTTTCATACATAATAGCTCTAGTTGAGCTTAGGGAGTTGAAGGATAAGTTAGCATACCTCTTAAATAAGGTATTCATCATGTAAAATATATCTCCCTGGGGTGCCCTTATCTTATTCGTGCATAAAAAGGACAGATCCCGTAGAATGTGCATATACCTATCGTCAGCTTAACAAAGTCATAATCAAGAATAAATATCTTATCTCCAAGACTGATGACCTGTTCGATCCCTTTAAGGTGCTAAACATTTCTCTAAAATTGATCTTAGGTTTGGTTATCATTAGCTTAAGGATAGGGAGTGTGATATTCCTAAAACCATCCTTCAAAACTTATTATGTCCATTTTGAGTTCCATGTCATGTCCTCTAGTTTGACAAATGCTCTTGAGGATTTCATAGACCTCATGAATAGGGTATTCAAGAAGTACTTAGACCTACTTGTGATAGTCTTTATATATGACATTCATGTTTATTCTAGGAGCGAGGAGGATCATTCAAACCATCTCAAGATTGTCCTTCAGACCCTTCAAAACCATCAGCTCTATGCCAAATTCTTTAAGTGTGAATTTTGGTTAAAGTTAGTTGCTTTCGCGGGTCATGTCATCTCCAATGAGGGTATCAAGGTTGATTAGTTTCTTTCTCAGGTCACGTCATCTCCAATGAGGGTATCAAGGTTGATTCTTAGAAGATATGCACAGTCATAAATTGGCCTAGGCCCACCTCACCATCTGATATTCCTAGATTCTTAGGTATGGCTGGTTATTATTAGATATTTGTTCAAGGTTTCTCATCCATAGATGTTCCTTTGACCAGGTAGACTAACAAGAGTGCCAAGTTTGAGGGGTATGATCAGTGTGAGCAAAGTCTTTAGGTGTTAAAAACTAGATTGACTTTGGCTCTAGCTCTGACCCTACCAGAGGGTGTAGAGGGATTTATTGTCTACTGTGATGCTTCTTGGGTGGCAAACGGGTGTGTTTTGATACATAATAGGAAGGTAATAGCATATGAATCAAGATAAATTAAAGCTCATGAGAATAATTATATGACTTATGATATTAAGCTAACAACAGTTATGTTTGACCTTAAAATTTAGAGACATTATTTATATGGCGTACATGTGGATGTTTTTATGGACCACAAAAGTTTTTAATTTGTGTTCAGTCAGAAGGATTTAAATCTCTGACATGGTTAGAGTTCCTTAAAAATTATGACATGAGTTTGATGCATTACTTAATGACCCTTAGGGTCATTTTATTTCTCCCGCGATATTT